>JAQHUG010000708.1:263054-276053 GCA_028555095.1 Dicrostonyx torquatus | reverse complement strand
GTGTTGTCTGAGCCATAGTCATCCTTTGTGATTTAAGGGTTGGCTGACTGTGACAATGGGCTTTGAAGGCTAGTCCAGCTCTTGGGCCAGATCCAAGGAGGAAGTATTTCACTGGGGATGGGCTTTGGGGTTTCAAAGGCTCATACTAGGCTCAGTCTTGCTCCTCTCTCTCTCTCTCTCTCTCTCTCTGACTACAGATCAGGATGCAGCTTTCAACTACTTCTCCAGCACCGTGCCTGCCTGCATTGCTCCCCACTGTGGACTAAAACTCTGTAACTGTGAGCAAGCCCCCAAGTAAATGCTTTCCTCTATAAGAGTTTCCTTGGTCTTGGTGTTTCTTCACGGCAGTTGAACAGTGACTAAGACACTGAGCCAACACTGCCTGACTGGTTGAGATGCTATTTCTAAGGATATGTTCAATACACATCTTATGTACTACGGAAGGAAGGCATTGTCAGCAAGGAAACCCTCAAGGTTCTTTCGAAAAACCTGCAAGTGGGTTTTGTGCAAGTCTTTCCACCAATGACCCACCAAGATGTTCACAGTATTTTCCAGTTTTAGAACAAGTACACATTCTTTTTGAGCTAACTTTTATTTCTTTGTGTGTGTTTCTGTGTGCGTATGTGTGTAAAAGATGAAAGTCAGAAGACAACATGTGAGATTCAGCTCTCTCCTTTTACCATATGGATCCCAGATCAAAGTCAGGTCCTCAGATTCAGTGGCAGGTGCCTTTACCCACTGAGCCATCTTGTTGCCTCTGATTCTGTGTTCTTGATTAGAAAAATCTCAGCAATTATAAAAATGTGGATGTCCTGGATTACTGTCCTGTATCTTAATTTTATGTTTCCAACAGGGGTCAAATAATGAGGAATGTAGCCTTTGCAACTGGCCTGGCATAGGCCATTGCTTATAGCTTAGGCCATGATGTTTTCCTGCTGAAACTAAGTAACCACACAGAGTATTCACCTCAAACAAGGCCTCTATAAAACCACGAAAATGCAAACACTCCCTACTCTCAGCCAGCATTAGTAACTACTGCATTTTCTCATTGACAGCTCTAGCCTGTAGTTCTTCCTTCCTCATAAATTAAATTAACCATGAAGGGCAGGAGAGGTGTCTCAGCTGTTAAAAGCATCTTCTATTCTTGAAGAGGACCCAGATTTGGTTCCCAGCACCCAAATGACAGCTCACAACTGCCTGTATCTCTAGTTCCAGAGAATCTGATACCGTCCCCTAGCCTCCATGAGTACCAGACTTTTAAGTGATACTCATGTGTATGCAGGCGAAGCACATATTGCATACCTATGTTATAGAGTGTATACCCCACCCCCAGAAAAAGACCAGAGATTAAATTCAACTATAATTACAAAATTTAATGATTAGTTGCTAGCAGAATGACAAACACTCAGCCCAATTTTAGATTATCATGAAGGAACAGTATACAGAAGGTTTTTTGTTTTTTATTTTTTTCTTTTGATGAAAACTACAAGAAGACCTTCAATATCTACACGAGCAAATAAAAAACATGGTCTGTTCTACAAAGTTTGTGTTTGAGTCCTCAAAACAATATTTGGGTGTTTGTGCAAGCAAGTTACAAAAGTCAAAAAACTAACTAGGCACGTCATAACACGTAGATAGTCAGGGATGTACACTTTTGGGAGGGGGGTCACTGAGTCAGGGTTACTGGGAACTTACCAAGAGGGATACCTAGAATAAAATGGGGTTTTTTAAGAAATCACATTACTCACTAGGCCTAAATAATATTAATCAAATCATTGATTCACATTTATGTAGGGCTATTGGTTGATAAATTGTGTTGATATATATATATATCTACATATATGATATGGTGTGTATGTGTGTGTGTGTGTGTGTGTGTGTGTATGTATTATGATTCAAGGGCCATGGGTGACATCCAGAAGTAACAAAAAGGATTTTAATCGGTTGCTTTTCTCATTGCCTCTGGGAGAATGAATTGGGTGGTTTGAATTTAGGGGCCCTGGTATCTGTACTGTTTGACATAGACATTTACAAATGAGCATTAGTATACATAAATCCGTGAAGCAGAAAAAATAAGCATTAGCTTGACCAATGTAAAATGCAGTGACCATCAAGTAAGCCATACAATCAGATACCAGCCTCCAATTTTGAGTAACCCTTTTAGTAAATGTTTGTAACTATGATTTTAATAGGTATTTGTAATATTGAAGGAGCCTAGAGGCCAGCATAAGCTTTAGGATATTAAAGCATCACAGATAGCTGTTTGTCCCTTCTGCCAGAGAGAAAGAAAGTGGTTCCTTTTGGTAGAGGGAACTTGTTTCCTTCGGCTTTAACATCCTAACCTTTTGTTAAAGTTAGGGACAATATAGTCTCTTCTGCATCTGCTTCTCAGCTGAAATTAGTATGTCATTGTCAGGGCCCAGGGATGCAGGAATGCTGGTCAAAGGCAGGGAGGGGCAGGGGACATCTGTCTAGGTTCTGTTGGACCACCTGGGGCTAGCAAAGGGCAGGTAGATCAGGAGTAGTTTGGAATACTAAGCTGAAGCAGAGGCTCACACTGGCAGACATTCCAGCAGAAGCGTCTGGTTTCCGTCTGCTTTCCAGCAAGGTCAGGGATCGCTGGTCCTGCAGGATACCTGAGGTTGGGGTTTGGAATAGTTTGCTGTCTTTAGTTGACTGGAAATCTGCTTGGAAAGATATAGACAAAGGACAGAGGGAAAGTTAAGCAGTTTAAGGGAAAATCTTTATCTTGGGTGTACATTTGAAATTTCCACTCTTATGGCCCTTGTAAATGGGGCCATGGGAGATGTCTCAAGACCAGTAGGAGCAAAGAGTTCACCCTCAGGAATAGACAGTATGTAGGTAAGCTCAGGCTGTTGATTGACATGAAAGCTTAGGCTGTTGGTTGACATGACTTATCTGGAATACACTTTACCTACATCATTTGGATTCACGTTATGACTTTCTGAAGTTTACATATTTTCTTTTTCAGTTTACAGAAGAGGTCTTAATATGAAAATAGAAGCTAGGATTGTTACACAGGGAAACCCTGCATAGTGTACTTGGTCCTATGAATGTGGGTGACAGTCTGTGGCTTGGGCAGTCTGGGATCCATTGACAGTGGGACCAGGATTTGTGAACTGTCCTTCTGAAGTCTATTCCCTAGGGAGGGGTACCTTGCTCAGCCTCAATACAGGGGGGGGAGGACCTTGGTCCTGTCTCAACTTGATATGCCAGATTTTGTTGACTCCCCATGGGAAGCCTTACGCTTTCTGAGGAGTGGATAGGGGATTCGGTGTGGGAAAGATGGTGGGAGGAGGAGATGAGCGAGGGGGAAATGGGGTTGGTATGAAAAATGTAAAAAAAAAAAACTTTTAATAAAATAATATTTAAAAAGATAGCTAACAGAAAGCTGTAGAGAAGTGATCTTAAACAGCAGGCTCCAGGAAGCCAGTGAGAGGGACAGAGATGGAGCAGGCTAGATGGAGCAAGCTACATGGGGGAGCTTGCATAGAAACAGCCAGGAGAGTTCTGTCTAGCAGAAATACTGAAAATGTTGGAGTGTGCAGCTCAGGGGCAATTTGGCTGCACTCAGTCTGACTCCCATCTCCCATCTCTTCAACAAATTGGAAAACACAAGTCTAATAGACAAAAGAAAGCAATATAAAAAGTCAAACAATAGTGCTATCAGATAAAGACCAGAGAAACTCAAAACATGTAGTTTCATTCATACACCAAGACCAGAAGGGCAGTAGGGTGTCCCCTCTGCCCCAAAAAATGGGTCTAAAATCATGCTGGTCTTTGCTTTTGTCTCTCCAAAGGTACTGATTCTAAAACAGAACAGAATAACTCACCGATCAGTCAGCACTTCAGAAGCACACTGGCCTGCAAGTCTTCCTTTCATTTTTGTTTCCACTTTGCAAATTTGGAAGATTGAAGTTTGGGACCCTGTGTCCTGTCAAGTCTACCTTGGACTTGCTCCTCTGGGGCCTATCACAAACCTCTGGCCCTGAGTCTAGGCTCTCCCATGGATCACACTGGGACCTCCAAATGTATAGAGCTCATGACCCCTGGGGAAAGATCATAGAATCAATCCAAGTATAATTAAAAGATTTATTGATTAATTGTTAGCAAGATGACAATCTCTGAGCCACATTTGAGATTGCCTTGAAGGAGAGGTATAGGAAAGGGATTTTAAAAGGCAAAATACACAAGAAGATCTTCAATATGTACAAAAGCAAGCAAAAACTGACCTGTTTTGCCAAGTTTAGTGGTTAAGGCAACTTGAAAAAGTTTTGGGGTATTTGCATAATGCAAATATTATGTATTTACATAATATGTTACAGAAGCCAAAAAAGTCATATCATAACAAGTAGATGGTCACAGTTGTACATTTTTGGGTGAAGGTCACTGAGTCAGCGTTACTAGGAACTTACCAAGATGGATGCCTGACATAAAAGGCAGTTTCTTTGGCCATCACACCTGAAAAATAAAAAATGAATAAATATTTAAAATTCCATGATATGCAGTCACAGGATATCCCTATTCTTTGATAACACCCCATCCCAAGTAAAACCCAATTTGATGAAATATTTTAGTTTTTTTTTGATACCCTCTTACTCACTTGCTATTCAGTTCCCCATAGGATGTGTTCCCCCTTGTTACAGATGCATGCAGGCAGGCATGCCCCTGGTACCAGTGGTGAGTGAGTGTCTGATGGAGGACTAAATGGATGGAAGGAGGAATGGATAGATGGATGGATGGGTGGGTGGGTGGATGAAAAGCTACAAATGAGGGAGAAATGAAGGGAAAGGAAAAAGAAGAAGCAATTCAGGTCTTCCTGCTCTGTTCATTGGCCCAAGTTATACTTGATCATATGCCTCTTAAGGTGGTGTTTTGTTTTGAAGGCAGTCTTGAGCTCTATTATCCAATATTCTGACCTCACACTTTTTCTTTTTCCTCTTCCTCCCTTGTTGATCATCATGGCTCCCATGGTTTGAGGACTTCAACATGAGGACAGATACACTGAACCTGATGGAAGAGAAAGTAGGGAATAGTCTTGAACTCATTGGCACAGGAAAAGACTTTCTTTAGAATGCCATTAGCACAGGCACTATGATCAACAATTCATAAACAGGACCTCTTGAAACTGAAAAGCTTCTGTATGGCAAATGATGATTTGGACAAATAGCAAGTCTAAAAGATGGGAAAAGATTTTACAAACTACACATCTGGTATAGAATTAATATCTAATATATATATATATATATATATATATAAAGAACAAAAACAAACGATCAAAAAATCCACCAGGCAGCAAGAAAACATCCCAATTTTCTTTCTGCTTTTTGTTAAAGGCTTCCAAGTTTCTTCCTGAAATCACAGCCTTTTCCCAAAGGTGCAGTCTTGCATACCTCTTTAAACCACATGGTGGCGCTCAAGCAGAGAGAAATGAGGGCTTTTTTTTTTCTAGCTCAGAATATCTGGTCACTAGTTGAGTTCTGATTTCTGTCTTTTGCATCTCACTGCACAGCTCCTTGGTTGTATTCTAAGGAGGTTTGTGGTATCTGTCATGAGTCATGTTTCTCAGAGGAGCAATGATGGAGGGCTCAACAGAAAGCAACTATGACTATAGTAGTAACATATGTGTGACGGTTTCCTAGCTGGTAGCACCAAAATGAGACATGTTTCTAGATTATTTGTAGCACCAAATATACTAGAAATATTATGTAAATTCTTGCTATATTGTAATTTTTGAGGAACAATATAAAAGTAAAATCTGCACGTTTAAATGCAAATGTTTTTTCAAGTATTTCCAATTTGTGGTTGGTTGGATCTGAAGTTTCAGAAACAGAGAATATATAATTTTGAAATAAGTATTATGTCTTTGTACTTTTTTGGTTAGCTATGTGCAACAAATTTTGAAACGTGTTTTTGCAACCTAAATGATTCCTTCATGATCTCCTCACTCCATTTTAGTAGTGAATGCCATACATGCCTTTTTTGTTTTTGTATAATCCACTTTCACATGATAATAATTCCCATTTGATCATGCTATATAATCACTTTAATATGTTGTTGGATTTTGTCTGCCAATTGGTTTTTTGTTTTGAATTCTATCTTGGCCCACTAAGTTTAAGTAGAGCCTTCTGTATAGGCTTGGGTTTGAAACTACCAACTTTGGTAGTTTCATTGGAACATTGGAACATGGGCAACTCACCAGTGCTTATACCACTAAAACCTATCATTACCTTTCATTGGCAGGGTTTTTTTCTGGTTTCATCAGGTTCTATGATTGCTACCATATATAATGAATTTGAAAATGTTTGCTTCTTTATTTTTTTCAAAATTTGAGAAGGATCCGTGTTAATTATATCTAAGTGTGTGGTGGAATTCACCACTAGATCTGTCTCCTCCCCCTTACCAGGAGGGTTTGAATTATTACTTCATTCTTGTTAGTAGGTATCAGCATATTCTGCCATGTTTTTTGTCATGATTCACTCTTAGGAGAGAGTGTTTTTCTAGGTATTTTTAGGTATCAACCAGTTTGTCTAAAATTATTCATAATCTTTTATTATCTAAGTATTAGCAAACTCATGTCTTTTCTTTCTGTTATGATTTTAATTATTTGTGCCTTTTCTCTTTTTTATTAGTACCACTAAACACTTTATATTTTTCAACTGCTTTGAAGAACTTACTGTTGATTTCTTTGATAGCCTCTAATTTTATAAATTTATTTTTACATATATGAGTCACTGTGTGTATATGTATATGTGTGTATATATACCATGTTTATGTCTGGTGCTTGTAGAGAGCAGAAGAAGGCATTTCATCCTTTGGGACTAGAGTTATAGATAGTTGTGAGCTGTCATGTGGGTGTTAGGAACTGAATTTGAAAGAGTTCTGCAAATGTTCTCAAATGCTGACCCAACTCTTCAGCCCCTATCTCTAATTTTTTATTCTATGTTATAATCTTTATTTTCTTATTGTTTCTAGTTTTGGATTCTGCTTTTCTTTTGTTTATAGCTATTAATATAATCTAAAAAGTTTTTATTATTGATGAGAATTTTCTTTTTAATCTGTTACTTCCTATGTAATATTTCCCTTTTAGCATTCATTTCACTGCATCTCCCAAATTACACTGTTTTATGTGACCTTTCAAAGCATGAAAATGGGAACCCAAATGAATCACTACTAGTGGTGCTTTTATTCTCATTAATGTATATTTTATGAAATTAAAAGCCATACACACACATACACACACACACACACATGCACATACACATGTTTATTATATCTTTTTAATAAATTGTTCCCTTTATGTCAGTTTTGTTTTGACTTCCATTTGCTTGAAATAATTGACTTTCCTCTTGACTCATTCGGTGGGTGCCTTTGTCTGCATGCTGCAAAGTTCCCCTCCATGATGGTCATGGACACATCTCTGAAGTGTTAAGCCCCAAATTAAACATTTCTTTTTATAAGTTTCCTTGGTCATGATGTCTTAGCAGAATGATATGAAAGTAACTAAGATTTGTTGGTACCCTCTGGAACTCTGAATCAATTTTTTTTGTAAGTTGAATTGGCCTTATCACAAAAATATTTTAAAAGTAACTAAGATAGATGTTTATTAACTCCTGTAATTTTCTTGGCTGTTTTACTGATTCTTTGGATTACTATTTGTTTACTTATTTCTAACTTATTAATATTTGGGTCTACCATTTTCCTGTGTTAGGTTGATGGATTCCTTCTTAGCTCTCCTTTGTCAATCTATTTTTGTCATAAATTTATTATTTCCTGTGCTCTGTGAAAAGTGTAATCCTTTAAAAAGTATCTGTACTACTACTGGCTTAGAGTCCATCGAGTTACCTTAGCTTGTGTTTGACCTGAGATATCCTTATTTTTCTATCAATTTAAAAATATATCTTTCTTGGATATAACAATCTTGATTGACAGTTTTATAACTTGATATGTTATTTAATATTTTCCTGGCTTTTTCTTGATGATGGAAACTATGATGTTATTATTATGTTTGTCTTTGTAGATGAGCTGATTTTTTTTATTTTAATGTTTTTTATTTTATATTTTTGACATTTTGACTATAATATGTCATGAATGTGTCTTCATATATATGTATATGAAGTATATGTACATGCATATATGTATATATGTGTAAAAGCCAAAAACCTTTTCATATATAAACGTGTGTGTGTGTGTGTGCGTGTGTGTAATAAAATGGTCAACATAGTCTTTAAGGAACTATAAAACTTTGCTCTAGAACTTCAGAAGACAGGCCTCTATTGCCTGTACTGTGCTCAGCATTATCTTCTACATTCACTTCCACAACTAATTAAGCTTTAAACATACAATGGCTTCTCCAGGCCAAAGTCCCAAAATCCTTCCATGATCCTCCCAAAAACATGGCCTGGTCTGTCACAGCTGTTACCTTGTCACATTCTGTTACCAATTTCTACCTTAGTCAGCATTCTATTGCTGTGATAAGACACCATGACAAAAGGCAACTTGGGAAAGAAAGGGGTTATTTCATCTTACATTTTGTAGTCCCTCATCCTGGAAGTCAGGACAGGACCTCAAGGCTAGAATTTGGAGGCAGGACTTGATATAAAGGCAATGGAAGGAGGAGTGCTGCTTACTAGCTTGCTTCCTATGGTTTTCTCAGTTTGCTTTCTTACAGACCTCCTGCCTCGGGATGGCACCACCACCTACAATGGCAGGGCCTTCCAACATAAATCACTAGTTAAAAAATGTCCACAGCTTTTTCTCTGGTGCACTGGATGGTCACAATTTCCATGTATGTTTCCAGTGTCTAATATTCTCAGACAGAAGTCGGGAGAGCTGTCTGCACTAGTATCTAAACTTGAAGGTGGGTACTCTCAGCTCACCAGAACCCTGGCTGTTTCCCTAATTCAAGTCTTGCCTGTTGGTGTTTACAAGTCTATGTTAGGTTTGCCTATGCTACCTCTTGTGTTTTTACTTGCCTAGTTTGTAAAGAGAGTGAGGGACTTGGGTTTAGGGATACAGTAGTGCTGAAATTTTTATTCTTTTTGGTGAAACAATTTAGTGATAGACTATTTCTTTGGAACAGTTCCTTTCTTTACCCCAGCCTACGAGCAAGAAGGACAGTTCTCAAGTCATGTCCAAGCATCTGATTTATAGTGTACACACAGGTCTCCCATATAAAGTACTATTCCTGTAAAGTTTGCTTCTTGACACTGCCCTCTTTTCTTCTGTTTGTGACCTCCAAATGGGCTCTTCCTTCTATTCCATTCAGTGTTTTAAGTTGGACTTTGTTTATTTTGTGAAGCTAATATTTACTATTACTAGATCTTAGTCTGCTTTCTTCTGTCTACTCTTTACTGTGGCCCTCTCTTACCTTTCCAGGATCTCACTTCTGTCTGCAGTCATATATCAGGTATTTCCCTACAAATTTGTCAACTGAGGCATGCCACCAGTGTTCATTTTTTCTTGTTTATATTCCATGGAGATATTCTTGGTGGTTTCCATGGGAATTTCATAAAACATCTAGAAATTGCAGAAATTTCTTTAAAATTTGTAACAATTTAATCTCATACAAACCCTATCCTTCACATTTCTGCATCCTTTATATTATTGATATCACAAATTATGCATTACACATCCCATATTTTGTAATATAGATGAATATATAATATAGATGAATGTCTTAAATATAAAAGAATTCAAACTGGAGCCACAAACTGAAGTCAAAACAATGTAGTTTTATATTTAACTATATATTTACTTTCCCTGGGGGGGAATTTATACTTTTATATATCTTTGAACTCTCTAGGATCATGTAGATCACATAGTGAGAAAGTGGACTGACTCTCTTGGTTTTTGTTTTAACTTGACTGTCTTAATGTATCTCTAACTAGTGAAGGGTGACCTTGGTATTTTGACCCTCCTTACCCATGTGCTGGGATTACAGGAGTACACCACCATCCTCAGTTTATGCAGGGATGGTGATCAAACCCAGGGCTTTCTGCATACTAGGAAAGTACTCTACCAGCTGAATTCCTAGTCCATTATAGGAAAGCTTTATTAATGGGGTTAGAGAAATTATAGACCATTTTGTGAAGTGACTCCAAGATAGTAACATATATATATCTGTTGTATATCTATTGTGCAGTGTTGGGAGTGAGGATCAGGAAAATAAGCCAAGTATGTTGTATTGTTATAACCCAAGGCAGGTGGTCATTAGGAGATAGTTGTACAAAGCAGGTATATGAATCAATTACACTGAGAACTAGAAGGTTATAGAATATTGTAATCTGTTTCACTCGATATTGGACTTTTTCCAAAGTCCAGTTTACGTTCAAAGTCCAGTTTATGTCAAGGCTATATAAAAGTAGGAGAACTTACTGATACTTGATTCATAATGAATTAGAGAATTTTTTCTCTTTAATTTTTTGGAAAGAGCTTGAGATATACTGCTGCTCCCTGTTGTTATTTGGTAGATTTTCTAGTAATCCTATACATAGTATTTTTCCTTTATTGGGATTTTTTTCTCTATTGGAAAGTTCTTTCATTAACAATTCTCTTTCATTACTATTATAATCTTTATTCTCAGCCTTTTTCATTTCCATATAAGTTTTAGATTCATTCATTGAGTTCCTTCAAATTCATGGCCTCTTTTTTCATCAATTGTTATTACATGCACACATACATGTGTGCGTGTGCATGCACACACACACACACACAAAACCTTCTTAGTCTGTATAATGTTACTCTTATTTATGTTTTCAAGGCTGAATAATCAGTTGGTGTGTTCTCCCCAGGAAGGACTATTTCTTCCATTGTCAGCATTCTTTTTTTTTTTTTTTTGATTTTACAAAGAAAGTTTTATTTAGATAAAATCAAGGCCTGTTTTATACGTCATCATTGCTTTATGTCTTATTTAGGGTTCCTATTTCCCTAATAAAACACCATGACCAAAAGAACTTTGGGAGGAGTTAGAGGCCATAGGAGTTGCCTCATGTGACAACAAGTATTCAGACATCACCCAACCAAAGCAATGAATCTCTGATGGAGGAGAATCCCATCCAGGCAGGACCTACAAGACTACCAACTCTGGAAAATGTTGCTAATGTATGTAATTTCACATTTGCTAAAGCAGCTATAGTATATCCCCAATATATTCACTGTAGTGTATTATTTCATATGATATGTATGTGTAATCTCATGACTGCATCTCAATTTTATGGACACGTCTATTCATGGATGGTCAGAAAGATGACTTCTCATTTAGCTGTATAATTTATATATATGGATATATTTCATAACTAGATATATAGATTTCCTGTGAGGACTGTAAGACTGCTTTGCTCCTTTTACTCAAACTACACACAATTAGCTCAATCCTACCTCAGAACAAATTCAAACTAGACTGAATGTTTCTGTAAATGAATCATAAGTTAAAAACTTTATAGAAATCATTGTCAACATTCTTTAGTTGCCTGTAGTTCTTTGTGTAGTGTTGAGACCTCCTGGCTTTCCCCATCCACTTTAGCATGTATACTGTTGCTGTCCTTGTTTAGCTAATGAATAGGCGATCATGTTGGTGAGACTTTCATGGGTATGAAGCCTTCACACCTCATCAAAGAAACTTCTCTTTACAGCAGACATAAACTATTACATAAAATCACAACCAATCAAAACAGAGTTGTGGAGGTTCGTTCCAACAAATACATATACAATAAACTCCTGTGGATAAGGCTCAGGGTTCATTGTAGAAGAAAGGGCAGAAAGAGTGTAAGAGCTAGTGGATCTTGGAGTTTTTTTGAGACTGTTTTTCCTAGGAATGTCAGAAGTTATACCTATGGTGTCTCACCAATATGACCATTATTAAGTTTATAAATGTATTTTATTAACTCTGTCAGATACATAGCATGTTAATCAGTTTTCTATCACTGTGCCAAAAGTACTTGATATGATCAATTTAATGAAATAAAAGATTTTATTTGACTCACAGTTTCAGATCATCTTTTATTTTTCTTACTTTATATATTTAAGTTGTACCATATAATGTTTTGATATATGTACATGCATTTATGAATACATATGTTCAAATAGATATTCACCCAAGTCAATTAATATATTTATCATCTCACATAGTTCAAAAAAATTAACATTCTTGTGGTAAGAACATGGCTTCTTATTTTAAAAGAATCAAATGCACTGAAACATAGGCAGGGAAAAACTTACATGGAGGAAATATGAGGCTACATAAATCAAAGGCTACAATTTTTTTATATGAGATGAAAAACTTTAGGAAGCTAATGTATAGCATATAGTTAATAATGTGTTTTCAGGGCTATAGAGATGACTCAACAGTTAATATTACTGGCTATTCTTCTGCAGGACCTGGTTCAGTTCCCGGCACCTACATGTAGTCTCACACTCATCTGAACTTCAGTTCCAAGGAATCCAACACCCTATTTTGAACTTTGAGGGCACCAGACACGATCTGGTATTCCCCTCTGTATGCTGTGATTATGTTTTATTGTCACTGGTGAATAAAGAAGACCCCTGAAGCAATGGTCCAGATGGTCCAACATCCATAACAACCTCAGGACTACTGGCTGAGATGGACCTACCACACAAGATACCCCATGAAAGACCTGATCAACAGCACCCCCAATCAGCAGAAAGTCATCTAGAGAACAATGCCCAGATTCCCTAAATGATTATTAATAAATGTTTGTTTACATTTAAAGGAGGATATGCTATAGAGATGAATATGTTGCATTGGTATGAATCTTGGTCTATTTGATACAGATTTAAGGTCAGTTTTGTTATATGTATATACTGCTCTTTTTTGAGTATTGTGTTTGTGCAGCTCAATTAAAAATGTAAGGTATAGTTAAGAAATCTAGATTAATAGATAGTCATTTATAATAGTCAAACTTGTAGTCATGTTAGTTAGGTTTTCAAGATATACAGAGATATATTTCAGACAGATAG
>JAQHUG010000708.1:234066-250230 GCA_028555095.1 Dicrostonyx torquatus | reverse complement strand
TCTCTCTCTCTCTCTCTCTCTCTCTCTCTCTCTCTCTCTCTCTCTCCCTCCCTCCCTCCCTCCCTCCCTCCCTCCTCACCCCTCCCCGCTCCCCTTTCCTCTTTCCTTCCCTCCATCTCTTTCCCTCTCTCCCTCCATTCTCCTCTCCCCCCTCCCCTTCCAGAGCGAGCTAGCTTCCCCATCCCCTCTTTGCTCTCAGCCCCCCTCTTCCCTCTTCTGTCCTCTCCTTCCCTCCTTTCTCTCCACCCCCAGTAAACTCCCCCTCCCCGCGAATAATCCCACTATTCTGTGCCATTTGAGAGGGTAAAGGCTGCCTCTTCTCCCTGTGGTCGGTCTGATTCTTAAAAGCGTTTTCTGTCTCTTTGTTTACTGCACAGGTGATGCAATTTCCTGGTAGAAATATCTGGAAGGAGAAGGAAGTCTGATGTGGGAGAAAGAACCAAGAGTGCAATTGCTTCCCATCATCCTAATACTCAGAGAGAACCTCTTTTACCTTCTTTGGTGTGCTGTTTTTCCGGGCTCTCTGCTACCCCTTTCTCCCCACTCTCACCCCAGACCCACCTTCCCTTTTAACATATTCTTGTAGAGTGGTTCATGTATGTGGTGTTTCTTAACCTGCTTTTTTCAGCGACGAAAACCAAACAGAAATCAACGCATTGAACTTCTTTCCATGCTATTCAACAGGCTTATGGAATATCATCTTCAGTGCCTGCAGAGTGCTCCTGTGTATCCATGGACCTTAACATTTCTGTAATCATTCCCGCATTGTTGGACATTCAGGTGGTGCCTAGTTCTTTCCCTGTGTTCAAAACCAACACTGCGTGCCCTGATGAGTGAATCCTTCCTTGTCAAGCCAAATCTAGGCTAGCATCCTGGATGGCCTCTCCATAACTGTGGACTTGCAGGATTCGCATATAGACGTTTCAATGACTTTCCCTGTGTGTTGCCAAAAGGCTCCCTTTCATAAGCATTGTACCAGTTTGTATTTGTGCCAGCCAGCCAGTGCAGCTAGTAAAAAGAAAAAAAAAAAAGAGTATGCCCATCTCCCCTGCACAGTCTCATGGTCCACTGTAACTGTGTGTGCTTGTGCGCTTGTGTGTGTGTGTGTGTGTGTGTGTATGTGTGCGCGAGTGCGTGCACACTTGCACGCGTGCCTGCAGCATCATGAGCTGCAAATGGTATTTCACTGTCGTTATTTCACTGGAATCGAAAGCTGTTAATCGCCCTTTTCTGCATTCCCGCTTCCTTTCCTTTTCCTTCTTGCCAGCAAAATAAATCAGCTACGTTGCAGGAAAAAAAAATCACTAAGCAGACCATTTAACAGAAGAAACTGAACGCTCTCAGCTATCAATCCTAATGAATCCCATGCCTTCTTGAATTGTGCTGAGCTGTATGTGCCCAGTGTTTTTCACGAACTAGCTGAGTCATTTCTCTGTTGCTCTAGTATTGTTCTTATGCATTGTTGTTTATGTATATTATAATGTACATATTGTTTTATATCTGCTTTTCACATGTGTGTGTATATGTGTGTATATGCACACAGATTGCTGAGCTTCATTTCCTGTCATTAAAGAAACTTTTAAAATATTTTCTTTGGCTGCTAATACTTAATTTGTGTCTTGGACCATGTGTTAAATATGTATGTAAGGGTAGATAGATTCATAAATGTGCATATATATTGATGTTTATATTCATCTGTTTTGCATTTATGTACATTTTAGCTGTACATTATTGTACACCAACTTCAGTGACATTCACGTTTATTTTTTCAGCAAATGCATAGAAGAAATTCAAATATTAAAATGTATGTGTTACTTCTTTCTTTGCCAAGAATTATTCACCATTTAATGGCTCTTCTTAATGATAGTAAGTTTACCTCCTTAGTCTGGTCCAGGCCTGAGTGTCCCTGATCTCCATTTAGAATCATCTATGTGTTTTTTTTTAATTTGGCTTATCTTTTAAAAGGTTGAAACTCTGTGGTTTTATATTTTTTGGTATTTGTTTTATATTTATTATACATAATTATAATTGGAAATACATATTTAAATTTTTCAACATAAAAGGGAAATAAATACCCTACATTTCTGAATACTGCTCCTTGAAATCAAAATATTTAATATATCTCTGACAATTTATTTATAATATAATAAGCATTGTTTCAATGAAGGCGATTTTCACCATAACATTTCTTTAAGAACCATCATCTTGTAAATCACTCAATGTGCTCATACTTTTAAGTTAAAAGTTTCATCACAGTGACAAGCAGTCATATCTACAACCAACTCATTTGAGGGCATGTGAAAATATTTTTCTGTACAAGAACAATTCCATGATCAGTCATTTTTCTTCTCCCTTTCAACTGCATTTCAGACTAAGTGAAAGAGTATCAACCATTTTGCACCTGTTAATCTTTTTACTTAGAAAGTTAAACCTGTAGTAGTGCCAGAGAGTGTGTATAGCACAACTCACTTTGGTTCTTTCAATTGTTCAATCTGCTTCTCTAGGTTTTATAAAATAAATGCCTCATAATACACTTTTCCTCATAACATTTCATTTAAAAAGTAAAGATCTAGCACAGTTGTTCTCAACTTGTGGCTTGTGACCCCCTTGGCAAGCCTCTATCTACAAAAAAATATTTGCATTACAATTTGTAACAGTAGCAAAATTACAATTATGAAGTAGCAACAAAAATAATTGTATGGTTGGGAACCACCACAACATGAGGAACTGTATTAAAGGATTGAAGCATTAGGAAGGTGGAGAGCCACTGTTCTAACACATCAAAAGGCAGAGGGAAAACTTCATTTTCGTATTTCTATAGGCTTTTTCTATATCTCTATAAGAATTTCCAAAACTTCATAACCATGACTGTATAGAAATCAGTGGAGTTTTATTGAGTTTCCTTATTTTGACTGTTACAATAGATTTCCACGTTTACTGATCTATTAGTTTTACAATGCTAGCTAATTGTTTTGTGGTTGTATTGCCCCTTCTCTCTTATAATAGGAAAATCATTTAACAGTTGTTTTCCTCATCCTGGTTGTTGAGTGGCACTTAAAAATCAAGTTAATTGTCAGGAATGTTGATTAGAGGGAAGCATAAACATAGTATTTTTGCTTCCTTCTAATCAACATTCCTGACAATTAACTTGATTTAATACTATGTTTAATAAACTACTTGAAATGTTTCTACAAACTCTGTAATGCAAATGAAACAAAGTCTGCCTTGATAGGGATGACTAATTTATGCGTTCTAATACTTTTATGTACTTCTATGTTGACTCTTCTTGTAGGTCAAGACAACTTTGACAATTTCGCATGAAATACAAGAATTTTTTTGTTTTAAGATTTTTTCATAGGTTATAGATTGCTGTTATTCTTTATATAAATTTCATCTTAAATAAATCTGTTGTATCATTTATCTAGCCCAGCCTATAAGAGGTTCAGAAATAACCTCTCATTCATGAAGATGAGTATCTATTAGTATGACACTAAGGATCCATATTAAGCCAGGTCTGATGTTGCACAACTGTAATCCAAGCGCCCAGGAGTCTAAGCAGGAAAATCCTGAGTTTAAGGTCAGTCTCTATACATAGCTAGATAGTGGGCTCTCAAAAAAAATTAAAGATCCATGTTCACTAACAGTGCAGATAGTGCCTTAACTTTTATTTGCTCCATAAACAACCCATTTCATATCTACAAACAAAATAATTTGAATGTACTGAGAATGAGAACAGTTAATTTTTACAGAGAGAGTAGCATTTTACATTTATTATGTTAAATTTCTTAACTGTACCTCTTTATGATAGTATTATAAATAGAATTTATTCCCTAACTTTTCCTTAGCTTATTGATACTGCATAGGAATAGAATATATTTTTATATATTGGTCTTATAGTCTATATTTTTCTTGTATTCTGATTCTGGTATTTTATAAATAAGAGATTATGTCATTGAAAGTTAATGTAATCAAAGCAGTAATGTAGGATCATTAAAAACAGGCACTTAGACCGCCCAAAGTTGAGCTAACAAGGATGACACCAATGAACATGCCCACAAGAACTCAATCCTACACAACTCTACACAAAGAACTATAGACAAATGAGAAAAGTTAGAAGCAGGAGAGTGGTCTTTCTTAGGAAAGAGAACACTAATCAGGTGTTCAATGCCAAATGGTTGACTCTGGAAACATATATACAAGTAACATTATATGGATTCAACAGGTTATATTTAGGAATATATATATATGGAATATATATATATATGTTGCATGTAATAGCAATTAGTAAAAAAAAGAGGCCATAAATTTGTCAGAGAGAAGGGAGTATATGTGGGAGTGTTTGGAGGGAGGTAAAGGAAAGGAGAAATGTAATTATAATCCCCCCAGGAAAACTGCAGGCGCTTACAGTAGAGAGATGAGTTTGAGCAAAGTTTAATGATATATATATATATATAACTATTTTGCATGGTAAAATAATTTAAAACGTATTAGTGGGACAGAATAGAAATACTAGAAACAAACTCAATATACGGCCAAATGATCTGCAACAAAATTAAAAGAATACACAATAGAGAAAGGATTTTTTTATCCAAAAAATGATATTGGGAATACCAGATATCCAAATACTGCCCCTCCCAGCTTATCCTTACATCATATCACACACAAAACTGACAAAACTTGACAAGATGGATGATAATCTAAACATATAACTTGAGTTCATGAAACTCCAAGAAAAACAGGCAGAAGGAAAACTTCATTCTATCGATATTAGCAATGTTTTAATGACTATGGTACCAAAGGAAGGACAACAAAAACAAAAATAAACAGCTAGGATTATGAAAAAAGAAAATATTTCTTCATAGCAAATAAAAAAATAAAAAACATCAGAATGAAAGATAATATTCACAATTTTACATTCAATAATGGTTTAATATCCAAGCTATATGAAGAAACAATGCGACTAAAATCCAAAAAAGAGCTTAGTTAAAATGAACAAAATATTCAAGTAGGCATTTCCCAAGGAAGCTATCCTTATAAATGCTCAACAAGTACATGAAAAGGTGTTCAACATAACTAATCATCAACATCACTAAAATATAAGCTGAAACCACAGTGAGGTGTCACCTCTTGCATGCAAGAATGCCTAGATTGAAAGTAAGAGGAAAAAATAGTAAGGATGAGAATAAAAGATAACACTTACAAAGCGTTGATGGAAATGGAAACTTGAACAGGTATTTCAACAAACACTATGGAGGGTCATAAAAAACTAAAAAATTGGCCTGCATCCATCCATAGGCAGCTTTGTGCAATTTCCACTGCCCCATTCCATACCAAGGCTTTCCACCACCTCCTCTTCCTGCTTCTCCTCTTCTTCCTCCAGGGTCTATCCTGGTGACCAACCCCCACCACCCAACACTTGTTTCTCTAAAACCCATCAGCTATAGCCTGGACTCTATAGGCAGTGCCCAAATCTATTCTGTCCACCCACACCTTGCAGCAGTCAACCTATAGACTTCCACTAAGTCATGAATCCCATGTCCTGGTCTACTCCCATCACTTCTTCCTGTGCCACAGCCATCATCTATGCTTCTGCCAGGGCCCACCCTACCTGCATGTACCCACAAGATCCTTTGTACCACTTCCACCACCCCACTCCACACTCAGACTTCCTATGTCCTCCTCCAAGTTCTATACTGGTGGGTACCCTTGACCACCTCATCTACACCTTTTCTGCAATCTACCAGATAGATTTAGCCTGGGTCGACAACCATTGCACCAGCTTAATAAGCCTAACCAATGAAGTGAAGGACCTCTACAATGAAAACTTTAAACCTCTGAAAAAGAGATAGAGAAAAAGAGTAGAAAATGGAAAGACATTTCATGATAATGGATTAGTAGAATTAATATTGTGAAAATGACAACTTTACCAAAAGCTATTTACTGATTCAGTGCAATTCCAATCAAAATCCCCCATCTCGTTCTTCACCAAATAGAAAAAATCCTGTTCTAAAATTCATATGGAACCACAAAAGACCCCATATAGTCAAAACAATCCTGAAGGAAAGTAAACACAATGCTGGAGGGATTGAATTTCAGATCTTTTTTTTAAAAAAATTATTCCTTTTGCATACCCATCACAGTTCCTCCTCCCACCTCTCCTCCTCTCCGATTCCCCATTCACTCCTCCAAAAGAGTAAGACCTCCCATGGGAAGTTAACAAAGACTGGCACTTTTAGTTGAGGCAGGACCAAGCCCCTCCCCCCTGCACCAAGTTTGAGCAACATATCCCTCCACAGAGAATCGGCTTCAAAAAGCCAGTCATGCACTGGGGATAAGTCCTGGTCCCATTGCCAGGGGCCCTGTAACATGATGGCCAGCTTGTTGGGGTTTATGCCTCACCCTATCCCCCAGCCGTTTAGTCCCAGAGAAAATCACACAGAGAATCTACATTAATGATAAACTGATTGGCCCATTAGCTCAGGCTTCTTATTAGCTCTTGTAGCTTATATTAACTCATTATTCTTATCTATGTTAGCCACATGGTCAGTACCTTCTTCAGCGGGGCAGGTCACATCCTGTTTCCTCTGTGATCTGGGCAGGACTAGGGAGGGAGCTTCCTTCTTCCCAGAATTCTCCTGTTCTCATTTGCCACCTCTACTTCTTGTCTGGTTTTCCTGCCTATACTTCCTGCCTGGCTACCAACCAATCAGGGTTTATTTAAAATATATTTGACAGATATAGAATTGTTCTCCCACACCACTTACCTCCCCCCCCTTTTTTTAAAAAAGAGGAAAATAGCCATAGTCCATTTTTGGGGAATGTGAGCATAGTATTCCAGACTACTTCCTGCTGGTTGGGGGTGCTGATAATCTTATGGGGACCTAAAGAAAATTTAGAATTGTGATCAAGTCCTGACTAGAGTATCCTGTGAACCTTGATCATCTCAGGCAGGAGTCTTGAACCTGTTCTGGATGTAGAACTCTGACATCTGGGCCATCTGCTTCTACCGGAGATTTCTCAGGTGATCTTTCTTGATCAAACCTGATTTTTCTTAACTAAGAATGAATCCACAGCCTCTCATTTCCCACGGAAACAAAAGCAAAATCTCTTCTCCAAAGTAACACATCTTTTGACTTCAATTTTGAAGTCAAGGTATTTTCAAAATACCTATCTTGGATTAATTTAGCAGTATTTATAAGCAAATATCTTTTAGAAGCTGTTGCTCCTTCCTCAGCATTCAAACAATTCAAAGAGAACACAATAACATTCAGTGTCAAGATTCTCTGTGTATTTTTCATCTTTACGTGGCTTTATTTTAATCTCTATTTCTTTTATTTTTACTTTTAACTTTTGGCTTGTTTTTGGTTTTGTTTTTTGTTTTATGAGACAGGGTTTCTCTGTAGCTGTGGAGCCTGTCCTGGAACTAGCTCTTGTAGACCAGGCTGGCCTCGAACTCACAAAGATCCGCCTGCCTCTGCCTCCCGAGTGCTGGGATTAAAGGCATGTGCCACTACTGCCCTGCTTTAACTTTTGGCTTTTTTGAGAAAGGTTCTCTATGTATCTTTGTCCTGGAACTCCCTCTGTAGACCAGGCTGTCCTTGAACTCACAGAAGTCTGCCTGTCTCTGTCTCCCCAGTGCTGGGATTAAAGGTGTGTGCTACCACACCTTGAACTCACAGAGATTTGTCTGTCTCTGCCTCCCAGACATTGGGATTAAAGGTGTGTGCTACCACACCTTGAAGTCACAGAGGTCAGTCTACCTCTGTCTACCAAGTGTTGGGATTAAAGGTGTGTACCACCACACCCAACTACTCTCTTTCTTTCTTTTTTATTTTAAGGACTTTAACCTTTTTTTCAAGCCTGCATATATTTTTTAACACATTGTAAGCCATTTAGAGGTTTCCTTCGAATTTGAATCTTTCTTTTATTGTATATCTCTCTTTTTCTGACCATGTGAGTCTTTAATTTACCAAGCAATATGGGTATGATTAAAGCTGTGGCTTTGACGGCTGGATCCAGCCCATTCCTTAGCTTTATGAGATTCTAGCCTCATGGCTGAGGTACCAGCAAGAGCCATGTTCATTGCCCCTACTCTACAGTGTTTCAAGGTCCATGCCAGCAAGCAAGCTGCACCAGTGTGTCCACAAACCACACTCAAATGCTCCGTAGTTAGACTGCCTGCCTGGCAGGACAGCCCAGAAAGCTGGCATTTTAAATCAGCACATCTTTTATCCTGCTATGGCTGAAAACTGAAAAGCATGCAGTCAGCTTTTCATCAACACCATTTAAATGTTCATGGCAGGACCTCTTAAAAGAGCTGCAAGGTTTTACAGCTAAAGCTGAGTGAGTCAGGAAGCCTTTCTCAGATGAGAGTGCTTGCTTGCCTCTAGCAAGCAGAGCAGATGTGAGAAATTGCTGCTACCAAGAAAACATGCTTTACTCTATTCTTTCCCAAGCTTTCTCAGGCTTTCTTTGGATGCAGTTATCCACATGGGTGCCATTCTGTGGCATGAGGGCTGGCTGCTTTTTGGGGTTTATGTCCTGCCCAGTTCCCACAGCTGGTAAGTTCCAGAGAAAATCACACAGAGAGTCTATATTAATGATAAACTGATTGGCCCATTAGCTCAGGCTTCTTATTAGCTCTTATAGCTTATATTAACTCATTATTCTTATCTATGTTAGCCACGTGGCTCAGTACCTTCTTCAGTGAGGCAGGTCACATCCTGCTTCTTCTGTGGTCTGGGCAAGACTAGAGGGGGAGCTTCCTTCTTCCCAGCATTCTCCTGTTCTCATTGTGCCACCTCTACTTCTTGTCTGGTTTTCCTGCCTATACTTCCTGCCTGGCTACCAACCAATCAGCGTTTATTTAAAACATAATTCACAGATATAGAATTGTTCTTCTGCATCAGGGCCCCTCAAACAGACCAAGCTACACAACTGTCGCTCGCATGCAGAATGCCTAGTTCAGTTCCATGCAGGCTCCACAGCTGTCAGTCTAGAGTTCATGAGTTCACACAAGCTTGGTTCAGCTGTCTCTGTAGATTTCTCATCATGATCTTGATCCACCCTCCTTGCTCATATCACCTCCTTCTCTTCAATTGGACTCCTGGAGCTTGGCCTGGTGTTTGGCTGTAGATCTCTACATCTGCTTCCATCAGTTACTGAATGAAGGCTCTATGATGACAAATAGGGTATTCACCAATATGATTATAGGGAAAGGTCAGTTCAGGCACCCTCTCCACTATTGCTAGGAGTCTTAGCTGAGGTCATCCTTATGGATTCCTGGGAATTTCCCTAGCACTAAGTTTCTCCTAAACCCCATAATGGCTCCGTCTATCAAGATATCTCTTTCATCGTTCTCCCACTCCATTCGTCCCCCAACTCATCCATCCTGTTCCTTCATGTTCTCATCCCCCATACCCTTCCCATTACTGCCCCCAGATCTCAGTTTACTGAGGAGGACTTTAAGTCTTTGAGGACAGAAATTAAAGAAGATATCAGAAAATGGAAAGATCACCCATGTTCTTGAATAGGTAGGATCAACATAATAAAAATGGTGGTCATGTCAAAAACAATATACAGATTCAATGCAATCTTCATTTAAATCCCAACACAATTCTCCACAGTCCTTGAAAGAACAATACTCAACATCATATGGACGAATAAAAAGCCCAGGATATCTAAAACAATCCTGTACAATAAAGGGACTTCTGGAGGCCTCACCATCCCTGACTTCAAGCTCTACTATAGAACTGTAGTAATGAAAACAGCTTGGTATTGGAATAAAATCAGACAGGCTAACCAATGGAATCAAATTAAAGTCCCTGACATTAATCTACACATCTATGAACACCTGATTTTTGACAAAGAAGCAAAAAATATCAAATGAAAAAAAGAAAACATATTCAACAAATGGTGCTGGCATAACTGGATGTCAACATGTAGAATATTACAAATAGATCCTTATCTATCACCATGCACTAAAATGTATCAAAGACCTCAATATAAATCCAGTTACACTGAACCTGATAGAAGAGAAAGTGGCAAGTAGCCTTGAATGAATCGGCAAAGGAGACCACTTTCTAAATATAACACCAGTAGCACAGACACTGAGAGCAGCAATCAGTAAATGGGACCTTCTGAAATTGAGAAGCTTCTGTAAAGCAAAATATATGGTAAATAAGACAAAATGACAGCCTACAGAATGGAAAAAGATCTTTACCAACCCCACATCTGACAGAGGGCTGACCTCCAAAATATACAGAGAACTCAAGAAAATAGACATCAAAATACCAAATAATTCCAATAAAAATGTGGTACAGATCTAAACAGAGAATTTTCAACAGAAAAATCTCAAATGGCTGAAAGGCATTTAAGGAATTGCTCAATGTTCTTAGTCACACAGACTTAAAACAAGCCTACTGTGGCCACATTATTTTAACAGACAGACAAATAAAACTTTTTTTAAAAAACCTGTGTCAGCTGACCAACTTAAAAATTCTGGGGTAGGCAGGTGGCAGAAGCCAAGGAAACACATAAGTGGTGGTTGTGAGGAGACCACTTGTTTGTTTCCCAGCTGCCCAGACTTCCAAAATAACCACACAGAAAATGTATTAATTAAATCACTGCTTGGCCTATTAGCTCTAAGTTCTTATTGGCTAGCCTTTATATCTTAATTTAACCCATTTCCATTATTTTATATTTTACCATGAGGCTCGTGGCCTACCGGCAAGGTTCTGGCATTTCTGTCTCTGGCGGTGGCTCCATGGCCTCTCTCTGACTTCACCTCATTACTCCCAGCATTCAGTTTAATTTTCCCCACCTAACTAAAGTTCTACCTTGCTATAGGCCAAGCCAGTTTCTTTATTAATCAATGGTAATCACAGCATCCAGAGGGGAATCCCACATCAGGTGGTCCCATTAAGGATCAGAGTAGCAGACACTGTAAGAGGGAACAGGAACAAAGAATAGAATACCTATATAGTTTTAGAGTGGAAGGACCGGGGGGTGGGGTGGGAAGGATCCAGATCCATTGTAGAGAGTTCCAGCATGACAAGATTAATGCCAGGAATGGAGACAAAAAATAAACAGCTAGAGAAGCAGGGAGGGGAGTGGGAGCAGGAGCCCAGCATCCAGAAAGCATGGGTTTTTGGAGCCTTGTTTGTTTTATGTTCAGTATTAGAAAACCCCAATTTAAAAGGATTTTTGTAAAAGGCAGCCCAATTTGGAGATCTGGCTTTGAATTATAAGTGCCCAGTTTTACAAGTGTATGCCAAGTCTTGAGATTCAATGCCTATCACAATACATCCACCATAATAATACTC
Organism: Dicrostonyx torquatus; assembly: GCA_028555095.1. Lineage (NCBI taxonomy): Eukaryota > Metazoa > Chordata > Mammalia > Rodentia > Cricetidae > Dicrostonyx > Dicrostonyx torquatus. The sequence goes on along the minus strand of JAQHUG010000708.1, from coordinate 238,906 downwards.
TTTTTCAATATTTATTTATTTATTATGTATACAATATTCTGTCTGTGTGTATATGTCTGCAGGCCAGAAGAGGACACCAGACCCCATTACAGATGGTTGTGAGCCACCATGTGGTTGCTGGGAATTGAACTCAGGACCTTTGGAAGAGCAGGCAATGCTCTTAACCTCTGAGCCATCTCTCCAGCCTGATAATAATACTCTTGAGTCAAAAACAGGTTGTGAGAATTGTGTGGGCAGATGTCTCCACCCATGCAATCCCACCTCATCAAGAACTGCTTTGCGGCTTGTGAGGTCAGGGACCTGGCAATGCCATGGCTTCAACAGGACAGCCTGAAAATCATATGGGTCCCGGACCCTAGCAGCATGTACTTGAGAAAGAGGAACTCACTGAGATGAAGCCGATCTTAGCCTGGTGGAGAGCATGGGCAAGAAGAGCATTTTCCAACATGTAGCCCTGGGTCAGTGGGAAAAGCAGACCCCCCCCACCATGGGACCTCCAAATGTTAGGTATTTTCGACAAACAAATTTCTCTGCCAACACAATAATCCCAATCAGACCAAATCAGACTGAATTAGAAGATGCCTAGGTTTAATGGCTGCCAGCGTTTTCAAGTGGCCCTGGGGAAACAGGGAGAAGGGAAAAAAGAACCGGAATGACCACTGGAGAGGGAAAAGGGGAGACCACATGTTCATTCTCTGGGGGGGCAGTTTAAATAGCCTGTGGGAGTGGTCTTGACCCTCCCTGGGGAGGGGTCACCATTTGGTGGCCTTTCTTGGATGTGAAACTCAGACTAGGGCAACTCCCAGGGGAGGGAGCTTTGAAGTAGAATGTTCCACCCAACATTTTAAATGGATGGCAGGGAAATGCAAATCAAAAGTAACTCTGAGACACCATCTTACACCTGTCAGAATAGCCAACATAAAAAACACTAAGGAAAACTGATGTTTGAGAGAATGTGGAGTAAAGGGAACACTCCTCCACTACTGGTATGAGTGCAAACTTGTACAGCCACTTTGGAAATCAGCAAGGCAGTTTCACAGAAAACTGGGAATCAATCTACCTCAAGACTCAGCAATATCACTCTTGGGCATATACCCAAAGGATGCTCAATCATACTACAAGGCATTTGCTCAACTATGCTTATAGCAGCATTATTCATAATAACCAGAACCTGGAAACAATCTATATGTCCTTCACCCAAAGAATGGATAAAGAAAGTGTGGTACATATACACAAAGGAGTATTATGAGCTGGAAAAAAAGACATCATGAAATTTGCAGACAAATGGATGGAACTAGAAAAAAAATCATCCTGACTGAGGTAACCCAGACTCAGAAAGACAAACATGCTATATATACACTCATAAGGTAGATAGCAGATGTAAAACAAAGGATTACCAGACAATAAGTCACAGCTCCAGAGAAGCTAGGTAACAAGGAGGACCATAAGAGAGATGCATGGATCACCCTGGGAAGGTGAAATAGATACAATTTCAGATCTTAAGATATTTGAGACCCATGGGAATAAACACAAGAGGTGTTGGCACAAAAACAGACTTGTGGGTCAATGGAACAAAATCAAAGAGTGAAACATGAGCACAAATTACTCTAGTCACTTAATATTTGACAAATGATGCCCAAAACCTATGCTGGAGGAAGGAAAGAATCTCCAACAAATGTTGCTAGGAAAACTGGATGTCTACATGCAAGAGAATGACATTAGAGCTGTATCTATCACCTTGCACAAAAGCTGACTCAAAAATCTATCAATTACCTAAGCCTAATTCCTCAAATACTGAAACTACTAAGTGGCATCATAGGCAGTACCCTATAAGATTTAGGTATAGGAAGGGACTTTCTGAGTAGGACTCCACTGGCCCAAGAATTAAGGCCAACAATTGCCAAGTGAGACTTCATGAAACTAAAATCATCTGCATAACTGAAAGAATAATGACCTAGGGGAAGGGGAAGCCCACAGAATGGAGAGAATTTTTGCCAGCTATACAACTGACAGGAGATTAATATCTGGAATCTACCAAGAACTGGAAAATCAGAGTTAAAAAAATAAATGACCCATTTGAAATATGGAGCTGAGACCTGAATAAAGACAAACTTCTCAGAATAAGGGAAAAATGGCTAAGAACTATTTTTAAAAGTTTATCAGCTGAGCAGTGGTGGTGCATACATTTAATCCTAGCACTTTGGAGGCAGAGGGAGGCAGATCTGGGTTTGAGGCCAGCCTGGTCTACAACAGCTAGTTCCAGGGCAGGCTCCAAAGCTACAGAGAAACCCTGTCTCACAAAAAAGAAAGAAAGACAGAAAGAAAGAAAGAAATGTTCATCATTCATAGCAATTGGGAAATGCAAATCAAAACAGCATTGAGATTTTATCTTACCCAAGTCAGAGTGGCAAAGATCAATTGAACAACTGACAACAAATATTGGAGGAAAAGAGAATCCTCATTCACTGCTGGTGAGATTACAGATTGGTGCAGCAACTATAGAAATCAGTGTGGATAACTCTCAAAAAGCTAAAAATTAAATCTACCATATGATCCAGCTATACTATACCTTGGCATATGCTCAAATATCCTACTCTACAGATATTTGCTCCCACATGTTTGTTCCTGCTTTATTCACAATGGCAAGAAAATGGAAACAACCCAAATATATGTGTTGGTTAATTTATGTTAACTTGACATAAAGAGTCATTGGAGAAGACACCTTAATTGAGAAAGTCTCCATGAGATTGAGCTGTAAGCAAGTATGCAAAACATTTTCTTAATTAGGGTTTGATGGGGGGAGAGTCCAGGCCACTGTGGGTGTTGCCACCCCTGGGTGGTCATTGGTTCTATAAGAAATCAGGCTGAGCAAGCCATGACAAGCAAGCCAGTAGGCAGCACTCATCCATGGCCTCTGCATTAGCTCCTGACTCTAGGTTTATGCCCTATATGAGTTTCTGTCCTGACTTCCTTTAATGATGAACAATGCTATAAAGTATCCAATAAATCTTACCTCCCCAGCTTGTGTTTTGGTAATGATGTTTCATCACAGCAATAGAAACCCTAACTAAGATAGAAGTTGGTACCAAGGTATTGCTATAACAAACCTGACCATGTTATTTAGGGGAGGATTTTCAAAGGACTTTGGAACTTTGAGCCAGGATTGAGAACTCAATGACCTGTTCTGTAGGAGCTTGGGAGATAAGAATATTGAAAGCAGTGCAGATGATAGAGGCCTGGTTTGTGAAATTCCAAAATGAAGCAAAAACTCCACCGGCACTTTTGTGCAAAGAATTTGTGGTATTTGGTCAGCTGGAGCTGAAGAATCAGCTGTGATTAACAAGGAACCAGAAACATTAAAGTAAAACTTTGCTTTCGTGGGACAATGGATGCTGGTCAACTGAAGAATCAGTTGTTATTAAAAAGAAACCAGCATGATTGATGTAAAATCCTCTGGGAAGTGTTTTCTCAGGGTCAGCACACAGACACTGTGTTTCAGAGGTTCATCAAGTTTGTACCTTATGTTGGCACCTGAAAGTGGTAGTGTAAGAGTCACCCAGGTGATACTTGTTTCAGAAACAGGAAGGAAGGTGTCATGAAGAGCATCTGAGGCTTGGCACTGTGTGGCAGGGCTGGAGTCCCTGAAAAGAGCTCAAGAGAGGCTATTAGTGAAAGTGCAGCCCAGTTGCAGCATGGGACCCCTGCATTTTTGGAGATTGCAGTACCATGAATGACCAAGAAAAAGCAGCAGTGGTAGAGTGGATCCAGCTGAAGATTTAAGTCAAACTATGAGTGCTGCAGAGGGTAGAGATCAGGAAGAGGCCCAAGACCTTTGGAAGAGCTCAGAAGATCATGTGTGAATCCCAGACATTGGATATTGAGGTATTAGCACAGTTGGAGTTTGGTTTTGCTTTGTTAAGATGATGACTGTGTGTCCTCTTTCTTCCATCTTGAAGTAAGAAAGTATTTAATTTGTTTTTAATTTGATGGGAGCCCAAAGTTGAGAGACTTTGAATTTTAAAATTGTTTGGATTTTAAAAGAGACTGGCTATTTTAAGGAAACTGAATTTTTAAAGTCTGTGGAACTTTTAAAACTTGGAATATTTTATATTGTGATGCTCATGTTAAGGTGAGACCTTGTGAATGATTAAGAAAGAAAAGGTTAGGCTTAATGCAAACATGTTTTTGTGTCAAGTTGACAGAGGGTCAGGTATGCTGGCTAGTTTATGTCAACTTGACATAAACTAGAATCATTGGAGAGGAGGGAGCTTCAACTGAGAAAATATCTCCATAAGATCAGGCTGTAGGCAAGCCTGTAAAGCATTTTCTTAATTAGTGATTCATGGGTGATGTCCAGGAGGGCTTTTGGTCCTTGTTCTAAAACAAAGCAAGCTAAACAAGTCATGAGAAGCAAACCAGTAAGCAGCACTCCTCCATGGCCTCTGCATCAGCCCCTGCCTCCAGGTTTCCAACCTGTGGAGCTCCTGTCCTGACTCCCTTCAATGATGAACAACAATGTGGAAGTGTAATTCAAATAAACCCTTTCCTCCTCAACTTGCTTTTAGTGATGGTGTTTCATCAAACCAGAGGTAACCCAAACTAAGACAATACCCTATAACCAAGGAATGAATAAAACTGTGGTATATATATATATATATATATATATATATATATATATATATATATATATATATAGTAATATTATTCAGTGGTTTTTTTTTTGCTGTCTGCAACATGTGTCTTTCTATTTTGTTGGTTCCACTCCCTGTATGTAGCTCTCCCTGGCAGATACATGGTGGCTCTTGCACTTTTAACACACTGAAATCTCCAGTACTATCCA
>JAQHUG010000708.1:183785-201297 GCA_028555095.1 Dicrostonyx torquatus | reverse complement strand
GTCCTACGCTTGGTAAAGCGAGGGCATATCTCCTCTATGAATTCTAAAAATTCTTGGATTTGCTCTTCCTGTATCCTTTCTCCTCTGTCTTTTAAAATGTCCTCAATCAATTGCATAGCCATACGATTGCTTTCTCCTTGACCCATGTTTATAATTACAAATTACACATTTTATTCCCGAAACTACTGTCTCGTTTTGTTATCTAAATGCACAAAACTCACATGTCCACATGTCCACGAGTTCCTCCCATCTGGTCACTTCTTCCTTGTTTATGGGGTTCATGGATCCATCTCACTTTCTCCTCCATCCGTCTGTTCCTCTGTCCCGCATTTCTCCGGATTCAGCAGCCAGTCCTCCCAGTCTCCTCGCAGTCTCCATCTGCGTTGGTCTCTCAGGGTTCCTCCTCGTTGCTTGTCAAAGTTCCTCCACGTTGCCTCTTCATCTTGAGTCTTCTGCACCATGCTGTCTTTTCGTATTTCTTCTTTTTCTCCGGCTTTCTCGGGGTTCAGTCGTTAGCCCCACGTTGAGCGCCATTATGTCGGGGACCATTGCCCCAACATAGAAACTGGTGCTTTGCCCTAAGTGTGTTCTCGGAGGCGCGTGGAAGAATCAGACTCTTTACACCATCTTCATCTTTCAAGGGCAGCTCAGGACTTTTCGTCCTTCCAGCATGACTTGCATTCATTGTCTCCCCCTAAGCTCTCACAAGCTCTCTCCAAGCTCTGAAAGCTCCTCCACCCTCAGAAATTCCCTATTCACATTCCTTTTCTGGGGCCACCACCTCTCAGCCACACACCTGCATACCTCACCAGCTCTGGAGTCCTAGCATCTCTTCCTGGGCAATCTACAAGTCAATGAAGGCTGGAGCTGAGCCTTTCACCTTTTGTCTTTCTAAATTGCTAGCTTTCAGCTACCAAGTTGAATTCAAGCAATGGCTGTCGCCAGTCAGTCTGGCGAATATCAGAGCCCACATCTTTGAAAAGTATATTTTCTCTTTGTCACATTTCTTACACTGCTTTCCTTCACACACACACTTTCTTTGTGGTGTCACAAACTAGCTTCCAAATCATGACACAAAGACTTAATATTAGTTATAAATGCTTGGCTTAAGCTTAGGTTCATTTCTTGCTAGTGCTTATAACTTAACCTGTTTATCTTCATCTATGTTTTGACTCAGGGTTTTTTATCTTTCTTTTTTTCTTCTTTCTTTCTTTTTTTCTCCTTTTTTTCTTTCTGTATATCCTATTTTCACTGTTTCTCATGTCTGGCTAGAACTGGTGGCTACCTGGCTTCTGGCTTCAAGTGTATTCCTCTCTCCCTAGTTCTCTCCTCTGTTGCAAGGAGGGCCCACTTGTTCATCCCAGCTGTCCAGTTTCTCAGCCCTGAAATAACCATACAGAATGTATTAATTAAATCATTGCTTGGCTCTAGCTTCTTATTGGCTAACTCTTATATTAATTTACCCATTTCTATTAATCTGTGTATTGCCATGTGGCAGTGGCTTACCGGGCAAAATTCTCAGCATCTGTTTCTGGCAGATCCATGGCATCTCTCTGACTCCGCCCTTCTTCTTTCCAACATACAGCCTAGCTTTCCCCATCTAGTTCTGTTCTTCCCTTCCATAGGCTCGAAGCAGTTCTTTATTAACCAATGAAAGCAACACATAGATAGAAGGACCTCCTACATCACTCCTCCTTTTCTCTACACTCAAGCCTGGATTTCTCCTCCTATGTATTCTCCCTGCCCTCCAGTCCTACCTATCCCTCTTCTGATTACCTATTGATCATTCAGCCTTTCATTACACCAATCAGGTGGCTTATGCAGGCAAGGTAAAACAGCAACAACGTGTTTGACTAGTTAATGTAATATTCCACAAAACTGACCACTATGAAGTAAGCAAATTTTTTGTCATACCCTTCCTCCAGGATGTATTGCCTTACCACTGGCCCAGAAAACAGAAAAAAGTGCCAAAATCCAAGTGACTATGGATTGACTAAAACCTCTGAAAGCATGAACTAAAATAAATATTTCCAAGTGTAGCACAAATAATAAAATCCTAGAGACAAATATAGGGGTTAAAGCTGAAGATCAGAGAAACAGAGCAGTAAGCCACTAAAGAGACCTTTTACTTCTACCAATGCTCATACCATAGGGGCAATCATCAGATGGCCTAGGCAACACTGTATCTTTACCAAACCTCAGACTCCACATTCCAGTGAGTTCCTATCTCTCCCCTTTTATATTTCTCTCACCACTCAGCCATATCACTCCTGTATCTATCTCTCTAGTGCTGGGATTAAAGGTGTGTGACTCCCAAATGCTTAAATGATTAAAGGTATGAGCCACCACCACCTGGATTTATTCCTGGATCAATCTTGTGTAGCCCAGGGTAGCCTGGAACTCAGAGGTCCATCTGCCTCTGTCTCCTGAGTTTTGAGATTAGAGGTGTGTGCCACCACTCCCTGGCCTCTAGTGACCTAACTTTGCACTCTGATCTTCAGGCAAGCTTTATTTATTAAAATACAAATAAAATATTACTACACCAACTTTAAGTTGTTGTTGCTTTTTTCAGGTATTTTATCACAGCAACAGAAATATAACTAATACAGCTGTCAAAATGCACCACAGAGTTATATCAGTAATCAAGTCTGATCCACATGGACTACCATCCTTGGCTAATTGATCATATTTTTAGATATGAAATAGCAAACCTCTTATATTCTTAATTGATTTGTCTAATTATAAATGAATGAAATACTGGGTTTCCTTAAAGACCTCACTTAAACTAGAAAAATACTATGCCATATTTTTTCCAGCATTGCCCAGAGGTACTTACAGCCTTTTTACCAAAATACCTGTGCATTGAGGAAAATGAAATAATTAAAAACTTTCATGGATGTCTGGACACTAGCTCTAAACTGATATTGTTTCCAGGAAACCCAACACATCAATGAGGCCCTAAAATCACAGTAAAGAATGTCAGGCAGTCAGGGGAGCTTTTGCCCAGGTGTATACCACTGTGGGGTTAGTAGGTCCCTACATTCATCTTTTAGTACTTTTTCAGTTCTAGAATACATAATTGAAGCAGCCGTACTTACCAGGAGGTTGACACCCTCCATTGGTTTCCTGACTCATGGAGTGAAATCTTTTGTAATGGCCAAAGATAAAAGAAAGCCATTAAAATTTCCATTTATAAAACTATAAACGCAACACCAATCCCTAGGACTGTCATGATTAGTGCTTCCATCAAGACTCAGTAATGCAATGGTGGCAATTCCCACCATTTCTCTGATTTGTCTGTGTAAAAGACATATGTACCATACAAAGATTTTTTCCTTTGGGATGCCAGCTCACCAAAAAGTGACATGAAGACTTATTATTAATTATGGAAGCTCGTCCTTTAGCCTAGGCTTACCCCACTAGTTCTTATAACTGAAATTGACTCATTTATATTAACCTGTTTGCCTCGTGACTTTTTGCATCTCTTCCACCATGTACCTCCTATTTCCTCTTCATGTCCTCTGGTATCCCTCCATGCCTAGATTCATTCTCCTCTCTCTGCCTGGAATTCCCACCTAATCTCTTCCTGCCTATCTATTGGCCATTCAGGTTTTTATGAAATCAATCAGAAGGTGTCATGGCAAAGATACATCTTCACAGTATACAAAAAGATTATTCCACAACATTTCCCCCTTTGGGGCTAAACAAAAAGAAAAGATTTTTAATACTAACATAATAAAACTATAAACAATAAGGACAATTATCAGGTAAGAATTACATTCAGGAGCGTCTGCTATTATAGTGTTGGGATTTGAGCTTTGGCAGTTTGAGCCCAGGATCTCGGTAAGAGACCTGTGACTAAAGAGAAGAAATTGAATTTTAACAGAGTCAAGGTGGTACCAGGCACAGTGCTCATCAATGGCAGGGGACCCAGGACAAAGATGTTTCTGGGTCTTTGAATCTGGAATTTTGTTATTTCCTTTGGAGGAAGCCCAGGAGAGCAATTGTTCCCAAATGGCGTTTGCAGTTCCAAGGTGGATTTAAAAAGAAAATGCAACAGGGTAAGAATACACTCAACAGCATAATACAATACAGCACCACCAGAAATTAGTAGTTCTACAAAAGCAAGACCTGAATATCCCAACACAGATAAAGCAGAAAATAACCTTAAAAATAACTTTATGAAGTTGATTGAGGCCCTTAGAAAGGAAATAAAAATTTCCCTTAAAGAAACAGGGTAAAAAGACAAACAAAAACCTGGAAAAATTAATAAATCCCTTAAAGAAAACCAAAAAAAAGAACCAAACAGGTGAAAGAAATGGTTCAAGACTTGAAAACTGAAATAGAGGCAATAAAGGAAACACATATTGAGAAAATCTGGAAATAAAAAAATCTGGGTAAATAATCAGGAACTACAGATGCAAATATAAACAACAGAATAAAAGAGATGGAATATAGAATCTCAGTCATTGAAGATACAATAGAGGAAATGAATACATTGGTCAAAGAAAATGTTAAATCCAACAAATTCTTAACACAAAATATCCAGGAAACATAGGACACCATGAATAAAACTGAATCTAAGAATAATAGGAATTGAAGTCCAGCTCAAAGGCACAGAAAGTTAAAATTAAAGAAAATAACTTTCCCAACCTAAAAAAGGGCATGCCTATGAAAATACAAGAAGCTTACAGAACACCAAATAGACTAGACCAAAAAAAAGTCCCCTTGTCACATAATAACCAAAACACTAAACACAGAGAATAAAGAAAGAATATTAGGAGCTGCAAAGGAAAAAGACCAAGTAACATATAAAGGCAGACCTATCAGAATTACACCTGACTTCTCAATGGAGACAATGAAAGCCAGAAGGTCCTCACAGGTGTTATGCAAACATTAAGAGACTATGGATGTCAATGCAGACTACGATATTTAGCAACGTTTTCAATCGCCATCAATGGAGAAAACAAGACACTCTATGACATAACCAGATTTAATCAATACTTATCCACAAATCCAGCCATACACAAAGTACTAAAAGGAAAACTCCAACTCAAAGAAGCTAGATATACCCACAAAACCACAGGAAATAGATAATCTCACAACAGCAAATCACAAAGAAGAGAAATACACACACACACACACACACACACACATATACAATACCACCCACAACAACAAAAACAAAAATATTAGGAACTAGCAATCACTGTTCATTAATATTAATATCAATAGACTCAATTCACCTATAAAAAGACACAGGCTAGGCCAGGAAGTGGTGAAACATGCCTTTTAACTCAGCACTCAGGAGACTAAGACAGGCAGATCTTTGTGAGTTTGAAGTCAGCCTGGTCTATAGAGTGAGTTTCAGGACAGGCTCCAAAGCTACCGAGAAACCCTGTCTCAAAAAATCAAAAATCAAAATAAAAAAATAAAAAGACACAGGCTAACAGATTGGATATGAAAACAGAATCCATCCTTCTGCTTCATGCAAGAAACACACCTCAATCCCAAAGACAGAAATTATGTCAGAGTAAAGGGTTAGGAAAAGATTTTCCAATCAAATGGATCTAAGAAACAAGCTGGTGTAGCTATACTAATAGTAAACAAAATAGACATCGAACTATTCCAAAGAGATAGAGAATGACATTTCATAGTCATTACAGAAAAAATCCATCTATGCCACAAATAAAGGGGTGACCACATTTGTGAAAGAAACATTATTAAAGCTTAAAAATCAAACCTCACACACTAATAGTGGGAGACTTCAACACCCCACTCTCACCCCTGGACAGTTATATCAGACAGAAATTTAATAGAGAAATAAAAGAACTAACAGAAGTTATGACCCAAATGGGATTATCAAACATCTATAGAACATTTTACCCAAACACTAAATAATATACCTTCTCAGTACCTCATGGATTCTTGTCTAAAATTAACCACCTACTTGGTAACAAAGCAAATATCAATACATTAAAAAAATTGAAATAACCCCTGTGTCTTATCAGATCATCATGGCTTTAAGTTAGAATTAACTATAAAGACCACAAACTCTTGGAAATGAAACAATTTTCAAATGAATCACAGTTGGGTCAAGGAAGAAATAAAGAAATTAAAGACTTCCTAAGATTCAATGAAAATGACTGCAGAATATACCCAAACTTATGGAACACAATAAAGGTAGTGCTAAGAGGAAAGTTTGTTGATGTGGGATTCCCCTGTGTATGCTGACATGTCTCATTGCCATGAAAAGCCCTAAGTTATTAAAACATTAAACGACATTTTCTGAGTCTTTGAAAGATATGAAGAATGTCTATCTAACTGAAATATATCTCTATATATCTATAAAATCTAACTAACATGACTACAAACTTGACTATTATAGATGATTATCCATTAGCAACCTATATTTCTTAATTATACATTACATTTTTAAATGAACTACACAATCACAATACCTTAATCAAGATCAGAATTATATATATATATAACAAAATTTACCTTAAACTTATATCAATAAATCAAAATTTATACCAATGTAAATTATTCATATCCATATCATCTCCCCCTTTAAATGTAAAAAAAGCATTTATAAACAATATTTGGGAATATGGGTGCAGTTATTTCTCTCCAAACTGCTTCCTGCTGTATGGGGACGCTGTTACTTAGGTCTTTCATGGTATAACCTGTGTGGCAGGTACATCTCAGTCGGCAGTTGAGTGAAGTAATTTTCTGATGTTGTTCACGGTGTCCTTTCAGGAGGGTGTGGTCTATCATACCAGATTGGTATAGGATAAGTCCAGAGGTTCTCATCCTCTATGAAAACAAAAGAAGAACCTCTTTCTGAAAGCATCATATCCTTAGACCCAAATTGTGAAGCAATAACACCTTTATAATATCCATGATGGTTTAGCTTGGCAGCCCATATAATGAGATGTCTCTTTGTACTTAGCTCCTTCACAGTCAAAAAATTTAAAGAAAACACAATAAAATACATAATCTAGACATTCTGTGAATTTTCCATGTTTACATGGCTTATTTATTTTTTAATCTATAACTATCTGTAGTCTATCTCTTTAAAGACTTTACCTTTTTTAAGGCATTGTTTATTTTATTACTCTCTCTATATTTTTTTCTCTCTCTCCCAAGCCTACGTATATTTATTTAACAGTATGACCTATTTAGAGGATTTTTTAATGTCTGAATCCATCCTACTGTGAATCTGTAATTCTTCACTATCCAGGAGCATTTCTCAAAATGTTAAGTACATCTTAAAAACTTAAGTTGTGTTATGTAGGATAAATACGGTACAGCCTGTTCCCTGCCCAGTCTAAACCTTAAGTGCACTGTTCTTATGATAATTAAGGCAGTTCTTGCCTGATATCAGCACAGTTCAGCATGGTGGAGCCTAGCTAAGCTGCTCTTGCCTCAGAGCCATTTGGTGCCCCTGAGCCGCGAAGTTCCAGGCACATAGCAAATCCACATTGTCATCAAGCAAGCAAGCCGTAATATTTTAGTCATAAAACCCCATTCAAAGGCTTTGTCTCCCGCAGGAGCCAGAGGTAGCGCTGGCGGCACAGACTGTATTTTAAAACCACCAGTTTCTAGTGGACCTGATCCCGCTGCCTAGGGCAGGAAGAGCTGAGCCCCGGTGACAGTTTCAGCTGCTTTGTTCCCAACCCCGACTGGGCACATAAACATTCGAGCCCACAAATGCTCCATAGCCGGAGCTTGTAACGGTGGCAGGGCCCAGGAAGCCCCGCTCCAAAACCACCGCAGCTTTTGCTGAATCAGGAAATCTCTCTGTGGCACACCATAGACAAACAGGTAAAAACTGTGTTAAACTCTGTTCTTTTTAAGCCCTCTCAGGTTTTTAAGTGGATTTAGCTGGCCACGTTGGGCACCAAATATTGACGCAAAATAATCCTACACCAGTTTGATTAAAAAGGGGTTATTTATTGGAGGGGATAAAACTTACAGATCAATGTCCCAAACCACAGTCTTCTGGTCGCAAACAGGAAACAGAGTCTAGCAGTCAGAACTGGAGCCAGAGGTAAGAGAGTGAGCAGAGTGCTGCCACCGCTTTTTGAAAGAATGAAACCACGCCCCAGTGGGCTGGTATCTTAAAAGCCATTGGCTGAAAGAGAAGGAGCTCCCACAGCAATATCCAAACCACAGAAAGATGCAACTAAGAAAGAGAATTCCAGACCAATCTCACTCATGAACATTGATGTAAAAGTACTCAATAACATACTGGCAAACTGGTTCTGAGAACATATTAGAAACATCATTCATCATGATCAAGAAGGCTTGATCCCAGAGGTGCAGGGATGGTTCAACATACAAAAATCTATTAATGAAATCCACCATATAAACAAACTAAAAGAAAAAGAAAACTACACGATCATCTTATTAGATTGCCTTTGACAAAATTCAACACCCCTTCATTAACAGTCTTGGAAAGAGCAGGGATTCTAGGAACATACCTAAACATAGTAAAGGCAATACACAGGAAGCCAACAGTCCACAACAAACTAAATTGAGAAAAACTCAAAAAGATTCCACTAAAATCAGGAACAAAACAAGGCTGTCCACTCTCTCCATATTTCTTCAATATAGGACTTGAAGTTATAGCTAGAGCAATAAGATAACAAAAGAAAATCAAGTGGATACAAATTGGAAAAGAATAAGTCAAACTGTTGCTATTTGCTGATGATATGATAGTATCCATAAACAACCCAAAAATTTCTACCAGAGAACTCCTACAACTGATAAACACCTTCAGTAAAGTAGCAAGATACAAGATTAACTCAAAAAAATCATTGGCTCTCCTATATACAGATGATAAACAGGCTGAGAAAGAAATCAGAGAAGCATCACCCTTTACAATAGCCATAAATTTCATAAAATACCTTGAGGGTAACTCTAACCAAACAAATGAAGGACGTGTATGAAAAGAACTTTAAATTTTTGAAGAACAAAACTGAAGAAGACACCAGAAAATGCAAAGATCTCCCATGTTCTTGGGTAAGTAGTATTAACACAGTAAAAATGGCAATCTTACCAAAATAAATCAACAGATTCAATGCAGTACCCATCAAACTTCCAGAAAAATTCTTCCCAGATTTCAAAAGAACAATAGTCAACTTCATATGGAAAGATAAAAATAAAACAGTATAACCAAAACAATCTTGTGCAATAAAGAAACTTCTGGGGCTGGAGAGATGACTCAGTGGTTAAGAGCACTGACTGCTCTTCCAGAGGTTCTAAGTTCAATTCCCAGCAACCACATGGTTACTCACCACCACCTGTAATGAGATCTGGCACTCTCTTCTGGCCTGCAGGCATACATGCAGACAGAACACTGTATACATAATAAATAAATATTTTTTAAAAAAAGAAACTTCTGGAGGCATTGCCATTCCTTGCTTTTAAGTCTACCATAGAACTACAGTAATGACAACAGCTTAGTATTGCCATAAAAAAGATAGGAACCAATGGAATCAAATTGAAGGCCCAGATATCAATCCAGATATCTATAAACACTTAATATTGACAAGAATCTAAAATTATAAAATGGAAAAAAAGAAAGCATATTTAACACATGGTGTTGACAAATCTGAATGTCAGCATGTAGAAGAATAAAAATAGTTCCATATCTATCACCATGCACCAAACTCAAGTCCAAATGACTCAAAGACCTCAGCATAAAACCAACCACACTGAACCTCATAGAAGAGAAAGTGGGAAGTACCCTTGAATACATAGGCACAGGAGACCACTTCCTAAACATAATCCCAGTAGCACAGACACTGAAAGAAACAATAAATGGAATCTTCTAAAACTGAGAAGCTTCTATAAAGCTAAGGACATCATCAACCAGACAAAATGGCAGCCTACAGAATGGGAAAAGAACTTTACCAACCCCACATTTGACAGAGGACTGATCTAAAAAATATACAGATAACTCAAGAAACTACACCACAAAAGAAAAATTAATACAATAAAAATGGGATATAGACCCAAACAGAGAACTCTCTATAGAGTAACCTCAAATGACTGAAAGACACTTAAGAAAATGTTCAATATCCTTAGCCATCAGAGAAATGTAAATCAAAAGTGACACTGAGCACCACCTTACACCTTTTGTGTTTTGGTGAAATGTTCTGTAGAAATGTCAGCTATATTTGAGTCAAAATAAGTTATTTCTCTTATTTCTTTGTTTAATTTCTGTCGAGGTGACCTGTCCATTGTTGATGGTGGACTAAGTCTCCCACTATTATGGTGTCAGGTTCTACATGTGATTTAAGGATTAGTAATGTTTCTTTTCCAAATGTAGGTGATCTTATATTTGGGACATAGATTTTCAGAAATGAGACATGACCTTAGTGAATTTATCCTTTGATGATTATAAAATGCCCTTCTCCAACTCTTTTGATTAATTTTACTTTGAAGTCTATTTTGTTAGATATTAGGATAGCTCCATCAGCTTGCTTCTTAGGTCCATTTGATTGGAAAATATTTTCAAACCATTTACTCTGAGGTAACGTTGATATTTGATGTTAAGGTGTATTTTTTTTATTTTGGACATGTTTTTTTTTCCTTCTTTTTATTGTTAAAAGAAAAATTTACATTTACTCCCCTTGTTTCCGGCCCTCCCGCTCCCCCACTATCCTACCGCCCTCCCCCTGCTTCCTTAAGATGGTGCAGGATACCCTGTCCTATGGGGAGCCCAAGGCCCTCCCCCCTCCATCTCGGTCTAAGAAGATGTGCATCCATATAGAATAAGTTCCCAAATAGTCAATACATTCAGAAGAGATAGGTCCCAGTGCCATTATCATTGGCTTCTCAGTCAGTCCCCACTGGCAGTCACATTCATAGAGTCCAGTTAGGTCATATGCTCATTCAGTCTTGGTCCAGCTGGATTTGATGAGCTCCCAATAGATCGAGCACACTGTCTCTGTTGGTGGGCCAGTCCCTCATGGTCCTGACTTCCTTGCTCATTTTCTCCCTCCTTCTGCTCTTCCACTGGACCGAGCTACCAAGGTGTATTTTTTGTATGCAGCAAAATGTAGGATCCTATTTCTGTATCTACTCCTGCCTTAGTTAATGTTTCTATTGCTGTGACAAAATGCCATGACCTAAAAAGCAAAGAAAAAGGGTTTGTTTAGCTTATACTTCAGTATTGCTGTTCATCACTGAAGGAAGTGAGGATAAGAACTCAAACAGGGCAGGATCCTGGAGGCAGGAAATGATGCAGAGGACATGGAGGAGTGCCGCTTACTATTTTGCTGCCCATGGCTTTCTTGCCCTAACTTCTTATAGAATCCAGGGCCAGCCGCCCATGGAAGGTACCACCCACCATGGACTGGGCCTTTCCTCATTGATCACTGAGAAAATGCCTTACACCTGGATCTCATGGAGGCATTTCCTCAGGTGAGGCTCCTTCTTCCTCTGATGACTTTATAGCTTGTGTCAAGTTGACACACAAAACCAACTAGTACAAATCTGTCAGCCTGTGTCTCTTCGTCAGTGAGTTGAATCCATTGGTATTGAGGAATATTAATGACCAATTATTGTTAATTCCTGTTTTGTTGTTAGTAGTGTGTGTGTGTGTGTCTTGTTTCAATTCTTTGGGTTTTACTGTTGTGCGATTATCTATTGCCTGTATTTTTATGGGTGTAGTTAACTTCTTGGAGTTGGAGTTTTCCTTCATGTACCTTCTGTCAAACTGGATTTGTAAATAGAATTGTTTAAATTTGACTTTGTGCTGAAATATCTTGTTTTCTCCATCTATAGTGATTGATAGTTTGGGGGGGCTATAGTAGTCTGGGCTGACATCTGTGGTGTCTTAGGGTCTGCAAGACATCATGCTAGGACTTCTGATATTTAGGGTCTCCATTAAGAAGTTGGGTATGAGTCTAATAGGTCTTCCTTTATATGGTACTTGTCCCTTTTCTCTTGCCACTTTTAATATTCTTCCTTTGTTCTGAATGTTTAGTGTTTTGATTATTAGGTGGTGAGGCAATTTTCTCTTCTGCTCCAATCTAGTTGGTGTTCTATAAGCTTCTTGTACTTGTAGAGGCATGTCTTTATTTAGTATGGGAAAAATTTCTTGTATGACTTTGTTTATTCTCTGGGTTTTTGAACTGGGTTTCTTTTCCTTCTTCTCTTCCTATTATTCTTATGTTTGGTCTTTTCATAGTGTCCCAGATTTCCTGGATGTTTTGTGTTAGTATTTTTTTATATTTAACATTTTCTTTGACTGATGAATCTATTTCCTCTATTGTGTCTTCAATGCCTGAGATTCTCTCTTTCATTTGTGCTTTCTTTATTGTTTCTATTTCCATTTTCAGGTCTTGAACAGTTTACTTATCTGTTAGTTTTTTCATGGTTTTCTTTTAGGAATTTATTGATTTCTTCTAATTTTTTTGTTTCTCTTTTCCTCAATTTCTTTAAGAGATGTGTTCATTTCCTCTTTAAGGACTTCTATTATCTTCATAAAGTAATTTTAAGGTCATTTTCTTGTGTTGGATTGTTCAGGTCTTGCTGTTGTAACATAGCTGGGCTATAGTGATGTCATAATGCCTTTTCTATTATTGATTGTGTTATTATACTGGCATTTAGGCCTCAGAATTTGAGATGATTTTAGGTCTAGGTGTTGATTCATGCATTTTCCTTTGTTGGATGAGTGTTCTTCCCTTGGTTTCTTTGTCCTTTCTGGTGTTCTGGCTTAAATAGCCAAGTATTCTGTGGACTAGTATGTTTTCAGGGTCAGTAGGGTGTCCCTTCTGGGATTTGGGAGGCTAGGGGATCCCTAGATCCACCCTGGCCTTTCCTAAAGCCAAAGTACTCTTCAAAAGTTGTAGACCAGGATATGAAGAGCAGGGGAGGGGATATAGACTGGCATCCCTAGAGCTGGTCTTCCCTCTGGGGTCCTTAGGATCAGCCTGGCCTCCAGTACAGCTGCCAGCCTTGGGGTCCCTAGATCCATCCTGTGTTCCAGTAAGGCTGAATTCTTCTGAAGTTGTAGACCTGGGGTTCCTAAATCTGGATTGGCCTCTGGGGTTCCTAGAATCAGCCTGGCCTCCTATAAGAGTGCAGGCCTGTGGGTGCAGCCTGGTGTTGGACAGGCTTTCAGGAGTGTTATCTGGCAGTAGGCAGTGTCTTACCTGGGGTTTCTTGAGCCTGCCTGGCCTCTGGTAAAGCCAAAGAACTCTTCCAAAGTAGTCGGCCAGGATATGGGGCCCAGGGGTAGGGGTGTAGTCTGGGGTTTTACTGGGTGGTGAGTAGAGTTTTCCCTGGGGTCTCTGGGACCACTCTGGCCTCCAATATAGCTGATAGGGGCTGTGGGCCTTAGTGTAGAGTCAAAGGGAGGGAGTGCAGTCTGGGTTTGCTGAAAAGGCTTTGAATAATGTTAGTGGGCAGTACCTGAAACAAATCTTAAACTGCCATGTCAGTTGCCATGTGGCTCAGTTTAGTGAATGGTGTTGGTTCCTGGTGCTGGCAGTTAGCTCCAGCCCACAAACAGCAGCCAGTAGCTGTGCCTCTGCCTGGCACCTAGCATCAGCCTGCCTGAGACAACAGGAGTAGAAGCTACATCTGACTCCTTGTCCAGAACTTTTCTTAGCTTTCTCAGGCCCTGTGTTTATATATTCAAGCCTCCACATTGGTTGCAATATGTAGACAGATTTTTCTTTAAGCCACCAGCTCACAAAAAAATTATACAGAGACTTTTAATTATGAAAGCTCAGCCTATACCTTAGGTTTATCCCACTAGCTCTTATAACTTAAACTAATCCATTTATATTAATCTGTCTTGCCCTATGGCTTTTTACATCTCTTCCATCTTGTACCTCTTGTTCCCTCCCCATGTCCTCTGGCACCTAGATTCATTCTCCTCTCTGCCCAGAAGTCCCACCTAACCTCTTCCTGCATAGCTATTGGCCATTTAGCTCCTTATTAAACCAATCAGAAGATGCCTTGGCAAAGACACATCTTTGCATCATACAAAAATAATTATTCTGCAACAGTGTGCCTTGGATAATAACAGTGGGTTATCACAAGCTTAACCAAGTGGTGACTCCAATTGCAGCTTCTTTATAGTACATGATTTCACTGATTGAGAAAATTAACATATCCTCTGTATTCAGCACACAGCTACTGATATAGCAAATGCCCTTTTTTCTCTGACATCAGGCCTGCCAGAGGCAGTTTGATTTCAGGTTACAAGGCCACCAATAACCACTGGTCTATCTCTGTGCATATGTACAAACAAACTTAGGTTTTAAAGATTCTTTCTTTCATCCTCTGAGATTATGTGATTGCATCATTTCCCTCTTTACTTTTCTCTTTCCAAAGGTACCTACATACCCTTTCTTTTTCTTTTTCAAACTTATGGCGTCTTTTTTCATTAATTGTTACACAATATGCCTAAATACATATGTACAATTGACTCAGTCTGTGTTACTTACACATATTTTTTCTGGGCTGACCATTGGGTGTTGAATAACAAATTGGTGTGCTCTTCATTAGGGAAGATTATTTTGCGTACTCTCAGCATTCCTTAATTGTCCATAGTTTTTTGTTCAGTGTTGAGGTCTCCTGGCTCTCCCCCATCCATTTTAACATCTGCTTTCCTTGTTTAGCTCATGCTTTGGCAGTCAGGTTGATGAGATTCTATAAGTGTAGCTTCTGACATTCCTAGGGTACACAATTTCACTGTAAATTCCCCATTTCTCTGGCTCTTACAATCTTTCTCCCCTCCTTCTACAATGACTTCTGAGCTTAGGTATGGGAACTGTACTGTAGTTGCTTCTGTTGGGACAACTCTGGAGTTTGTTTGGTTGTAGTTCTCTGTAATGGTCTTCCCTTCTGTTGCAAAGAGAAATTTCCTTGATGAGCAGTAATGGCTTATCCATGGTATGTATGTGGATATTAAGATAAATATTTAAAACAGTCAGGGATTATGCAGGTTTAGTAAAGTGGTGGCTGTAGGTTTTTATCTAGAATCCATGAGTTGACTAGCCCTGGGTAGTTGACTAGATTTTCAGTATCAGGCGTGATTTCCTCTTGTTGAGCAGGTCCTAAGTCCAATCAGAGAGCTCTACCACCATATATTTAGCATAGGTGTCATAGTTGGCAAGATTATTGGTTGCTTCTCTCCTTTGAAAGTTTGCATGGTGCCTTCTGGTACTATGAAGCTATTAGCCTTTAGGTCAGTTCCAGCTCAGGGGCCTTTGAACCCTATATTTGAAGTATATGGTTTCTCTAATGATTGGAACTTACCTTCCACTTCTGGGTATAAATAAAGGCCAATAGCAATAATAGTCTGTGGGGTTGTGGGAGTCTCCTAGAAAACAATGACAAACAACTCAAAAGAGGACATTTTATGTCTGCTGTTGTTTTTTTTTTTAAGATGGTCTTTGGCTTTTGGACTGTGCATTAACAGCTCAGATAAGGAAACTTCATTTAAACTATACAAGTATATTTATACACTGACTTATTTGCATTATAAGTATTTTATGTAGGTAATTAAATATGCTTACCTATGACCTTTTCAGACATCTTTATGTTATTATATCCTCCCTCTTTCTTCTGTATTTACCTCATTTCACCCTCCTAATTGCAGAGCCCATTTTCCCATTTCTCCCACAAGATTCCTTGTCCCTGCTATACTCCCTGTACCATCCCAGCATTGGTCCCTTTTCATTCTCTTGGTTCCTGGATTTGCACCTAAAGATTTGGAGCTAAGGAACCTCAGATGAGAGAGAACATTTGTATATCTGGGTATGAGCTATCTTTTATAGTTCCATCCATTTACTTGAAAAGTTCATGATTTCATTTTTCTTTACAGCTGAGTAATATTCCATAGTGTATACGTACCACATTTTCATTATCCACTCATAAGTTGAAAGACATTTAGGTTGTTTCCATTTCCTAGCTATTGTGAATAGAGCAACAATGAACATGGCTGTGCAGGTACCTGTGGAGTAGGTCAGATCTTTTAAGCATATGAATACTGTAGGATCCTGTACACTATGAATATATACATTGTTCTCATTGGTTGATAAATAAAGCTGCTTTGGCCCATGGCAAAGCAGGATAGTACCAGGTGGGAAATCAAAACAGAGATACAGGTGAAGAAGGGCAGCATCTGAGCCAGTCATCCACCTAGGAAGCAAGACATGTAGAAAATGAGGCAACATCACAGCCACGTGACAATGCATAGATTAATAGAAATGGGGTAATTTAAATGTAAGAGCTATTATAGTAATAAGCCTGAGCCATCAGTCAAACATTTATAATTAATATTAAGCCTCTGAGTGGTTATTTGGAAACTTGCAGGTGGGAGAGAAACCTCATTTATATGCCAAAGAATAGTTTAGGTTTTCCAACTTAGTGGAATACACCCTCTTAAAGTATTGCCTTAAAATGTTCTCAATGTCTTTTGTGTCCATTGTAATGTTTCCATGTTCATTTATGATTCTGCTACTTTGTATTCTCTTTTTCTTTCTTTTGGTTAGTCTGCCAAACTTGTTTATCGTCTCAAAAAACCAACTCTTCAGTTCCTTCATTCTTTGTACTTTTTGTTTCTGTTTCATTAATTTCGGTTCTGATTTTTATTATTTCTTGCTGTCAGTTGGGCTTGGATTTAGTTTGTTCTTGTTTTTTCAAATTTTTGAGTTGTATCAACACATAATTTCTGTGCTCTTTAAATTTTTTCTTTTTTTTTTTTTGGTTTTTCGAGACAGGGTTTCTCTGTAGCTTTGGAGCCTGTCCTGGAACTAGCTCTTGTAGACCAGGCTGGCCTTGAACTGCCAAAGATCCGCCTATCACTGCCTCCGGAATACTGGGATTAAAGGCGTGCGCCACCACCTCCTGGCACTCTTTAAATTTTTAATGTAGTAAAAATTTACTAAAAATTTTAGTATAGAGCTAAAAATTTCCCCCATAGGGAATGTATTGCAGAAGTTTTGCTGTGTTTTCATTTAGTTTCAGAAATTTTTAAAATTTTCTTTCTTGATTTCTTCTTTGATGCAGTCATCATTCAGTAATGAGCTGTTTAATCACCATGAGTTTGTGTATTTATTAGCAATATGTTTGCTGTTAAGTTTTAAATTTATTTCATTGTGGTCAGATAGGGAACAGGAAACAATTTAAATCTTTTTGGATTTGTAAAGTTTTGTGTGTGTGTGTTCCAGAATGTGTTTATTTTAGAGAGGCTTCAACGTGCTGCTGAGAGAATGTCTATTCTTGGGTGTTTGAGTGATTCTGTAGTTATCAAGTCCCTTTGATGTATGGTTATTTTTAATTCTGTTGTTTCTCTATTTTTCAGTCCAGATGACTTGTCTATTGTATAAAGTTCGATGTTAAAATCACCTAATATTAATGGGTTAATGCCGATCAGTGTCTTGAAATGCAATAGTGTTGTAATTAGGGGAGAGGTGTGCAGGTTGTGTTCCCCAGCTGCCTGGCTCCCAAGCCCCCAGCCGCTGGCCCACTCAGC
>JAQHUG010000708.1:107548-123398 GCA_028555095.1 Dicrostonyx torquatus | reverse complement strand
AAGGGCCTGGATTGAGGGTGGAGCCTCACTCACAGTGCACTCAAAGTGCCTGCCTCCAGTACAGACACCCGCACAGGGCGGGCGCTCGCGAGCTCCGTAGAGGAGCGGCGGCGACTGGGAGGCTCGGGGACAGAAGTGCAGGCGGCGGGGAAGCGCGGGCCAAAGTTCCCAGACCCTGCAATGGGTGAATGGGCCAGTTCGGTGATTGGCTGGCTGCTGATGTCCGCGGCAGAAGTCCCGCAGCAGTTCAGGGCACGAGCAGGGGAAGTGCGGCACGAGCAGGGGAGGTGCAGGGATCCGAGCAACAAACGGGGAACGAAATGAGTGCAGGCAGTGGGGTAGGTGCGCGTGGACGGGCTGCAGCCGTGGGGGAGCGAAGCCAGATCCGGGCAGGGCAGGCCACTGAAACTGGCGAGAAAGTACTCGGAACCGGCTCTGAATTTTGAAACGCAAGGAAAGCGAAATGGGGCGGGCGGAGGGAACCTGGCCACGTTTCGGCCAGAGACCAAGTGCGCACGCACCAAAGTGACTCGGACCCGGAGTGTAGGCATGTGGCAGGAGTGAACAGGCGCGGTGGGCCGGAGTAAAACGCAAAATTCCCTGCCTCAGGCTCCGCAGTGGCACCGGTTATGGCTGCGGAGCGGAACAGAGGCAGACTCGGGGAGAAACAGAGCCTCACCCTGGGGAGAAATACAGCCCCACCCGGCTGGGGGGGGTCCCAAAATGCCCCACGCTGTGGCGCCAAGTGTGGCAGTTTTATTTAAGACACACAAATTTAATAGGGACCAGATACACACACAGATTACTCTACCAGAAAGAGCTCCTCCGAAGAAGCAGGCAGGCCGGTGATCCGCGCAGAGAGAGCGCTTTCCACGTGGGCCTATCATTTTATACCTCTTGGGACCTGGTGGTCTAGCCCCGTTAATTAATTAACAACTAATTAGGGGGGCGGAATAATTAGCTAATGACGGGGCATGGCTATAAGCCGAAATGGCCAAGACCACTCCCCTTCAACCCACAGGTGAACCCTGGATGTTCCTACTGGATAAAAAAGTTGCCATGGTTTCTCCCTCCCAGTTATGAGTTTCTGAGTAGCTTCTGGACCAGAATGACCCAGTTCTTTCTGAAGTCCTCCCTAATTGATAACATTGGGGCTTTTCCCATTCTCCAGGTATGGACATTGTCTTGATATTTTATCAGTCTCCAGAGTATTACACAGAAAACTTGAGCTTTCCTTTCACAGGGAATCTCGCTTTCCCAATTTTTATTCAAAATGTAACTTAAAGATCAAAACTGAGCAATTGCTTCTTGACATCTTCCTCCAGAACATTGGATGTGACTCTCAAGAACCCAAATAGTTGAAAGCAAAGGCTGAGTGGGACAATAGTTGTGATTGGTGCTTTGGATGTGCCTTCTCTGTTGTAGGCACTGCAAGCCTTCTCTGTAAAGACATAATAGCCAATAGCTGTTCAGATCTACAACTACCTAGTTTGGTGCCATGATTCATCTCTCTGGTAGTAGCCCAATGTTAGGTAGTTTGAGGTATGCATGTGTATAAGTGCCTTGGAAGGTATATTTGGTAAAATTTCTTGGTCCCACCAAGATAACACCCTACTTTAGTGATGGGGATTTCCTATGTTTCTGATGGATACTGATCACGTCTTCTATTTATGTGTACAAGCAGAATTTAAGGTGAAAATATCCAGTCTCTGCAGCTGCAGAAAGACACAAGTCAGGATGCTTTTAGGATTTATTTCCTTGGCCCATATAAACATCTGTATACTAATTTCGGCCTCTGTGAACAAACAGCTTTAAACTAGGGTAGCAGTAAGTTTCTTGATAGACTGACTCCGTAAGAGTCCTGTGCTGAACGTAGAGTGGCACAAGACAGTAAGAGAATATTCTGGACAATTATGTTGTTTCATGTTCAAGAGGAAAGGTCAAATACAAGCCAAGGTTCCACTATCTAGAATCCTTAGCGGTCTCAGTGTCTGAGGGTGAGAGATGCACTGATAGAAAGGAGTGCCATATGTGAGGGAGGAATTTCTGATCTACCACTCCCAGATACTGCTGAAAAATTCACTTCTGAGCTTTGCGTTCTTCTCACTTTGACACTGACAATACTGGCTGTCTTAGTCACTGTTCTATTGCAGTGAAGAGACACCACAAGCAAGGCAATTCTTATAAAAGACAGAATTTAATTGTGAGCTTGCCTATAGTTTTGGAGTGTTAGTCATTATCATTATGGTGGGAGCATGGCAGAGGCCATAGTGGGAACATGGTGACATTCATGGTTCTGGAGTCACACCTCCTAATCCTTATAAATTCTTTCAAAGAGTTTCACTCCTTAGTGACAAAACATTAAAATATATGAGCCATAGGGGAATCATTACTATTCAACTCACTACTCCCTGGCTTCTTATAAAAGAAAGAATTTAATTCTGGGTTTGCTACAGTTTTGGAGGTTTAGTCCACCATGGCATGGACATAAAAGGAGCATGACAACACTCATGGTTCCTGAAAAGTAGCTGAGAGCTACATCCTGTTCCATAGGCAGAGGTAGAGACAGACTCTGAGTCTGGTGTAGTTTTTTGAAACCCCCCCACTGACACACTTTTCCAACAAGGCTACACCTCCTAATCCTTCTAAAATCCTTTCAAATAGGATTATCCTTTCA
Organism: Dicrostonyx torquatus; assembly: GCA_028555095.1. Classification (NCBI taxonomy): domain Eukaryota; kingdom Metazoa; phylum Chordata; class Mammalia; order Rodentia; family Cricetidae; genus Dicrostonyx; species Dicrostonyx torquatus. Next base: position 120,721 of record JAQHUG010000708.1, on the reverse strand, counting down.
AATCCTTTCAAGAAATTCCCTGATGACTAAGCATTCAAATATATGAGCCTAAAGGGACCATTCTTATTCAAATCACACTGACATTGGTGTTCTTGAAACTCATGATCCTAAATGGAGTTAGTGAGTAGAAAAGACATTCCCTCTTGAAGACACTTCCCTGGGGCCTTAATGCTGGCTTTTCCTTTTCTATTTAAGGCATAATCATTGGTCACACCATTTAGCAGTGTGCAGTTGCAGGTCGCTACCCTGACCTGCTGTGTTCATATCTTACAGCATTTCTTGAACTCATGAACTGTGGAGGTTAAAATTTCTTCTGAAGATAAATGTGGCTGACTACCAGTAAAGCCATCAGAACAGACTTGATTGAGTAAGGACTGACAATAGAGGAAAAGAGACGAGCTCCGTTCTGATTTCTGTAGATGTGGTTTGTATATCGTAAGCAGAGTATGAGGAAGGGAGAAGTATGAGGACTCATGACAGTCAGTGAAGTTAAAAATAACAAAGTTGTGGCATGTAAATATGATTAGTTATCTGGTTTTTTGGCAGCCAACTAAGTGTGCATTCAATCTTCCTGCAGAATGAGAGACAGACCTTATCCTCTTTTCTTTGTTCTTTCTTTGTTTAAAAGATTTATTTATTATTTTGTGTACTGTGTTCTGCCTGTGTGTATGCTTGCGTGCCAGAAGATGGCACCAGGACACCAGATCTCATTAAGATGATTGTGAGCCACCATATAGTTCCTAGGAATTGAATTCAAGACCTCTGGAAGAGCAGTTAGTGCTCCTAACCTTTGAGCTGTCACTCCAGCAGCCAGTGCTCTTAACCTATGAACCATCTCTCCAGTACATCTTCCCTTCCTCCCTCCCTCCCTCCCTTCCTTCCTTTCTTTTAAACAGAATCACGTTATATAACCCTGACTGTCCTGGAACTCACACTGTAGACCAGGCTGAACTCAAACTCATAGAGATCAGTCTGCCTCTGCCTCTGAGTGCTGGAGTTAAAGGCGTGCACCAATTGCCTAGCATACCTTACTATTTTTGATGATCATATAACAGAAAAAAAATGTTCTTGGGTTCAGAGAAGTCCTTCTGAGCTACCAACTATACATATTTCCTATTTCAATTGTTTTTCAGTATATGCTTCAAGACAGAGGGTGCCACAGGCCTATCTTAGGTGATAGCATGATAAGGCTTTCGGCAGTGCTGAAATTTTCTTAGGCATTTTTTTCTCATAATTATATGTGAAATTTAAAAAATTTATTATATATTTATAGTTCAAAATAATGGGTTTTGTTATGGCATCTCATACATGTATATCATGAAACTTGGTCAGATTCATTCCCCATCACCCACTTATTGTTCTCCTTCCAATTGGGCCTTTTCCTCTTCCCAAATAATCTTACTTGTGCATTTATGCCTTGTTTTTTCTGGATGATTCTTTTTTCTTTTATTGAAAGTAGTTTTTCTTTTGTACAATATGTTCTGATTACATGAAGGGAGGGGGCTTTGGGAGGGAATTCAGGAAAAGATAGATAAAATAAGTGGCATTTGAGGGGTAGTATGGAAAACTAATACAGCAGAAACTTTCTAGAATATATACATATATGAAGGCGATCTAAGTAAAATCATCAAACAATGGAGGAGACAGTGTCCTAACGAACTATCTCTTGTCACCAAACAAAGCATTCAGTATCAAACATAGGTTACATCTAATTGAGTTGTTGGCCAAAGGGCACCATAGAAATCCTCAAACAACCCAGGCTGTTTCCAAGACTATAGGTTGTTCTCTACAAATTGACAGCAAGGCCCCATTGCTGAAGACAACACCTGTATAACTCTTTGAATATGAAGAAGTCCAGCTGGTGTCTATATAGAGCCTTCATCCCTATGTTCTGGCATCTTTGGTACAGAAAGGTACTCTGAATGCTGCCAAAGGAGAAACATAAACACAAACACAGCCACAAACCCCTTTATTTGCAATGCTGTGTTGCCTGCGAGATAGGCTCATGCAATGGTGGCACAAAGGTTGTGGGAATAACCAACCACTGTCTGATTTGACTTAAGACCTGTTTCATAAGATGGAATTCATACCAGACACTGCTAGGATGACCAAGAACCTGAGACTAGATAGTCCAGGGACCCAGGGATAAACAAAATAGTACTAGTCTAAAAGAAGAAAAATGTAATGATAAAATTACTCCTAATGATAGTATGTTGTATTCATAGATGAATGCCTTGTTCAGCTATTATCAGAGAAGCTTCCTCCTGCAGCAGATGGGAACAAATTCAGGGATCCATAGCCAGACAATATGCTGGGAGTGAGAGACCTTGGAACACTCAATCCTATACAGGATGTCTCTCCATCAAATACCTCCCTTCAGGGATCAAGGAAGCCTATAGAAGAAGAGGCAGAGAAAATGTAAGAGGCAGAGGGGCTAGAGGACACCAAGAAAGTAAGGCCCTCTAAATCTACATAATCAAAGCTCATATGACATAAGAGACTGAGGCAGCATGCACAGGACCTGCATAGGTCTATATTAGGTCCTTTGTGCATATGTTATGGCTTCTAGTTGTTGACTGAGTTTTCTGTCCCACCTGGTCCCTGCAGTCATTAAGTCCTAAAGAAATCACACAGAGTTCTACATTAGTTATAAACTGATGGGTCCATTAGTTCAGGCTTCTTATTAACTCATAACTTATATTAGCCCATTATTCTTGTCTATATTAGTCATGTGGCTTGGTACCTTATTCGGTGGGGCAGTCATATCTTGCTTCTTCTGTGGCTGGGACAGGACTGCACAGTAGAACTTCCTTCTTCCCAGAATTCTCCTGTTCTCATTGACCAACCTCTACTTCCTGTCTGGTTGTCCTGCCTATACTTCCTGCCTGGTTACTGGCCAATCAGAATTTATTTAAAATATAATTGACACAATACAGACCATTGTCCCACACCATCTAGTTTAATGTTTTTATGTGATTTCTGAGTGTCTGAATGAGTGGGTTTTTGATTCTTGTGCCTTCTCTTAGGCTCTTTTCCTTCTGTTTGTTTGTCTTGCCCAACTTTAATGTGATAGATTTTGGTTTATCTTATTATAATTTATTTTGTTACACCTTTTGAAAAATGAATGAATGAATGAATGAAAACCTAGCCACTAGGGTAAAGGTTAACAACTGAACTGTTATTTATGCCCAATGGGAGAAAGAAAATCAATTTTCATCAATGGAGTGACAGGGTATATCAACCATTCCAGGACAGACCTAATGTTCAGGAGGAGTAGTTGACCAACATGTAATGGACTCCTTGGGTTTTGTTGTTGTTGTTGTTGTTGTTGTTGTTTATTGTGAGAATATGTATGTACTTTTACTTGTTAGAGTTAGTTTTTTATCTTTTGGGGGCATGGATTTGTTTGGTTTTCTTGGTTTGGGGTGTATTTTATTGTTGTATTGGATTTTTTTTTAGAAAGAATTTAAAGTTGGGTGGGTAAGGAAGAGGAGAGGATCTGGAAGGACTTGAGGGAAGGGAAAAATATGATCAGAATATATTAAAAGTTAAAATTGTTTTAAATAATAAAAATATAATAACAATAGCAATGAAAAAGTATAAACTAAAATAGTTTTTTGTCATATAATATATCCTGATTATGGTTTCTTCTCCCTCTTTTCCTCCTAGTTCCTCTCTATCTCACCTCCCATCCCAATTTACTCCTTTCTGTATCAGAGAGCAAACAGGCATTTAAGGAGTAATAAGCTAAATAATAAACAGACAAATTGGATTAAGGAAAAACAAACAGAAGGAAAAGAGCCCAAGAGAAGCATATAAATGCAGAGACACACTCAGGAATCCCATAAAAACACAAAACCAGAAGCCATAATATATTTGCAAAACCTTTAGGGTTAAATAAATAAATAAAAATAAAGGTAAAAATAAAAATAAAACAAAAGAAAAAAAGCCCTGGCATAACATTGTGAGACAAGGAACTTCCAAAGATGCTATGGAGTTTGTCTTCTGTTGGCCATTTACTGCTGGGCATTCAGCCTACTCTTAAGAGTAGTTTGTTTTTGCAGTGAGACTCCCTTGGAAAAGTTAAATTTTCATTTTCAAGTGGATATCAGTTATAGGTAGCTTCTGGGTTAAGAATGAGGGTATGTGTTCACACCTTTCAGCTCTAGGACTCCATCTGGTACAGACCCACACAGGCCCTGTGCATGCTGTGTCAGTCTCTGTGAGTAGGACTGTGTCATCTCATAGAGTAGGACTTAAGTCAAATCAGATATAAGTTGGTTTCTCTCACAATTATGTTACACTCTCTAAAAAGTCACTTTCTAATAATTTCTTACCATGGATTATAGGATAAAGACTACTAAAAGTGACTAATGTTTAATATTTTCCTTAGTGTAGAATAACCTGTGAATACCTCTATTTTGTCTAATTGCACTTGTAAGCAATTGAATAATTTATCTCATTCTACTGATAAAATGATTTCTCATGTAACTGTTTTAGATACTTTATAGCTTTCAAATTTTTACTTTTAATAGCAAGTTGTTAAGATATTTCTAAATCAGTTTTCTAGTATCAAATTCTTAAGTGAGAAGGAACAAGAGGTAAACACCATGAAATTTAGCTTCCTCAATTCTCAGAAAAAAAATCTCTCTTAAAATGCAAGAGCATGCTCATTTTCTTAAAACACAACTAGCTAGCTTTTGTTTTATTCCATCTACCATCTCCTATAAAGTATTAATATTCACTGTCTCTCCCCAAATAACTCAAGATAAGGAGGCAGCAACTTGTAGCCTTAAGGAAATGTTCAACATCCTTAGTCATCAGAGAAATGCAAATCAAAACAACTCTGAGATTCCATCTTACACCTGTAAGAATGGCCAAGTTCAAAAACACTGATGACAACTTATGCTGGAGAGGTTGTGGGGAAAAGTGAACACTTCTGCATTGGTGGTGGGAATGCAAGCTGGTACAACCCCTTTGGATGTCAGTGTGGCCATTTCTCAGAAAGCTAGAAAACAACCTTCCTCAAGACTGAGTAATTCCACTTTTGGGTATATATCCAAAGGATGCTCAATCATGCCACAAAGACATGTGCTCAACTATGTTCATAGCAGCTTTTTTTTAAATCATAGCCAGAACTTGGAGACAACCGAAATGCCCCTCGACAGAAGAATGGATAAGGAAAATGTGGTACATTTACATAATGGAGTACTACACAGCAGAAAAATATAATGACATCTTGAATTTTGTAGGAAAATGGATGGAGCTAGAAAACATCATTTTTAGTGAGGTAACCCAGATCCAGACAGACAATTATCATATGTACTCACTCATAAGTGATTTTTAAACATAAAGCAAAGAAAACCAGCATACAATTCACAATCCCAAAAAACCTGGACAACAATGAGGACCCTAAGATCTAATCTACTTGGGAAGTAGAAAAAGACAAGATCTCCTGAGTAAATTTTGTTTTCTTCTAGCTGTTTCAACATTCAGGTTTTACATTTGAAATTAATCCATTTGAAATTAATTTTTATGCTGAGCAATCGCTAGGAGTTTAACGTCACTGTTCTACATGTGGACATCTGATTTTCCCAGCACCATTTGCTGAAGATACTATCTTTCCTCCACTGGGTATTTTTGGCATCTCGTTAAATGCCAAATAGCTGTAGTTATGTGCACTTACCATTTGGGTCCTCTATATTTTCCATTTACCTACATGTCTGTGTCACTGTCATGTTGTTTTGTTTTTGTTTTCTGCTGTTGTTTTTTATTTGTTTTCTTGATTTTTTTAAATTATCACTCTAATATAACTTGAGATCTGGAATGGCAGTCCCTCCAGCAGTGTTCATTTTGTTCAGGATTGCTTTGACTACCTAAGGTCTTTTGTGGTTTGAGAATTTTTTTCTATTTCTGTGAATAATGTCATGTTTCTATTGGAATTTCATTTAATCTGTACATTGCTTTTGCTGGAATGACCATGTTCACAATATGAATTTTACCAACCATGACTGCAGAAAGTCTTCTCATCCTCTAGTGTCTTCCTTAATTTCTTCAGAGATTTAAGGTTTTCATTAAGGTCTTTTGTTTATTCATAGATAGCTGAGCTTTTTGAAAGCTGTTGTCAATTTGAATGTTTCCATGATCTTTCTCATGGGGTTTGTTATTAGAATAGAGGAAGGGTATTGATTTTTGCTAATTGATTTTATATCCTACTACTTTGCTCAAAGTATTGATCATTTCTAGAAATGTTCTAGTGGAATTTTGGCATATGTTTTGTGTCATATATCATCTGCAAATAGGTATGATTTGGTATATTCTTTTCCTAGTTTTATTCCTTTATTTTTCTTCTCCTGTCGCTAACCAGTGCTTGCAGCACTATATTGAAAAGGAGTTGGGATGGTGCAAAGCTGTGTCTCAATCTTGATTTCCATGGGATTGCGTTGAGGTTTTCCCACTTAGGATGATGTTGGCTGTGGGACTTGTCATATATAGCCTTTATTATGTTGATATATTTCCTTTCAGTCCTATTTTTTCTATGACTTTTTTTTTCTTCTATGATTTTTATCATGAAGGCATGTTGTGTTTTGTTAAGGGGCTTTTCTACATCTATTGAGATGATCATATATTTTTGTTTGAAAGTACATTTATATGGCATTACATTAAATGATTTATGTATATTTATAAATCCTTCATGTTCAGTTAGGGTAACTATTATGACAAATCACGAAGACCAAAAGCAATTTGGAGAGGAAAACCTTTATTTAAACTTAGGTCACACTTCATCACTGAGGGAAGTCAGAACTGCAGCAGAGGCCATGGAGGAGTGTTTCTTATTAGCTTGCTTCTCATTGCCTGGTCAGCCTGCCTTCTTATAGCACCCAAGACCTCCATCTCAGGGGCATCACCACCTACAGTAGGCTGCACCTTCCACACAAGAATCACTAATTAAGTAAATGCCCCCACAGACTTGCCTACAGGTCAACTTATTTTCTCAATTAGGATTTCCTCTTCCAAGGTATGTCTAAATTTGTGTTGAATTGACAAAAGCCAATCAACACAACTGACCCATTGTCAACTTGTCACACATTATTATCAATCTTATATATTAATAACACTTATTAATCTATAACCTTTTCTTTCTTGTTCATCCCCAAGATCTCATATTAATATTAATATCAAAATATAAAGAATTTCGACTTTTAAACTTCCCACATTCTTTAAAACCTCACTTTAAAAAATAATCTCTTTAAAATATTCGAAGGTTCTTTCAAAGTTCAACATTTCTCTGAAATATCCAAAGTCTCTCTAAAATTCCAAAGTCCCTTAGCTGTGGACTTCTGTAAAATTAATATAATTTACATATTTTTTAATTTCAAAAGAGAAGAATCGAAGTATAGATACAATAAAAAAAAATCAAAGCAGATCCAAATTTCAATACTATAGAAAGGTCAATCTTTGATGTCTTTGACCCAGTCATGATACTCTGGTCTCCAAAGACTCTGTACCATCTCTCTGGCTCTTCCTTCTGCAGCACACACAAACTTGTTGCCTAGGCTCAGAACGACTCCAATCCATTACTGCTACTGTTCTTGGCTGTCATCCCATAGCACTGGCATCTTCAAAATGCTGGGGTCTCCACACAAACTGAGCTTCACCATTACCAAGTCTCTTTGGAGACTCTAAGCCTGCCACAGGTGAAATTTCAACTTCTTTCCATGACCCCTTCAGTCCCGGGGATTCTGTTGCAACTCAAGTTGTACCTTCACCAGTGGCCTTTCCTGGCCTCCCACAGTGCCAAGCCTCAGATGCTCTCCATGACCCTTTCATTCTTTCAAACCCAGTACCACCTGGGAAGATCTTACACATTAACAAGTTTGGCTGCCAGCATGAGGTACAACCTCGGATACTTCTGGAACACTCTTCTGTGTGCTGACTCTGAGGAAACACTTCCCAGAAGATACCACCTCAATGATGCTGGTCTCTTCTTAATCATTCTTAATCTTCTTGATCTTTCAGCCCCAGCTGACCAGAACCAAGAATTTTTAATTTAAAATATCACATTAATAGGCATTATAGAGTCTTTGCTTCTCCTGAAGCTTCACAAATCAGGTCTTCATCTTTTTTGCATAGCTCACAACATTCTTGTCTTCCAAGTTCCCACAATAGCTCAGTAAGCTCTGAGCAACCAATGGCTTTTCTAGCTCCAAGTTCAAATACTACCACAGATTCTCCCCCAAACACATGGTCATGTCTGCCACAATTAAACACCCATGAATCTGTGACCTATTTCTGACTTAGTTAGGGCTTCTTTTGTGATGCCAGCATAAAGGACCTTGTTCTAGTACTAAGGAAACCAAGAATGTTAAACACTTTTCAAAGAAAAAGATGCATAACCTGTTTTCAGCCCAGAAATCTGAGAATGGAATCTGAGAGTAGCTAATAGTCTAGATGATCCTTGCATTATCTGTAGGGCCAGGCCATACCAAGCTCTCAGAAGCAGGACTGAAGGTGGCTGATAGTCTAGGTTACCTTTGTTTTATCTGTATGGTCAGGGGTTCCCCCAAGCTCTCACAACCAGGACCAGAGGTAGCTAATAGCTCAGATGACCTCTGCACTATCTGTATGACTGAGACCACACCAGATCTTCCCCCAGGTCCTTAGGATAACACATGTAGCCTCTCTCTAGAACCCATCTTCATGGAAGAAGTGACATGTACTTTGAGAAGAGTTTCTGTGTAATTGTGCCTCATTGTTCACTCAAATCTTTTTTCCCCAAAGTTTTCTGTACTTAAATACGCTTACAATAAATGGCTCAGGGTCAGACTCTAGAAGTTTGAACCAACACCATCTAACTAAGTGATGTTGAACTAGATTTCCTTTTTGCCTCACATGGATTGTTACTCTACCTGCCCTGGTGGTCACAGAGACCCCCACACCGTGGCTGTGAGAAAAGCAACTTGAGGAATAATAAATTTTAAATTTTAAATCTACAGTTCCACATCAAAGGAAGTCAGGGCAAGCACACGGTGGCAGGAACTGAAGCAGAAGCCACAGAGGAGTGTTGCTTACTGGCTTTCTCTATGGCTTATCACCCTGCTTTCTAATATTCCCTAGGACCACCATCCCGGGGGGGGGTGTCACTGTACACAATGGGCTGGGCATGTTCACATTAATTACTGATTATTAAAATGTCCCATATGCTTGCCTACAAGGCATTCTGGTGGGGGCATTTCCTCAAATGAAGCATCCTCTCCCTAAATTACCCTAACCTGTGGAAAGTTGACATAAAAATTAACCAGCACACTTGGGCAGGCTAAAGTCAGGCAAGTTGATTAGACCAGAATGGAACACAGGGTGTGTAGCTTGGACCAAGCTTCCAGACTGGGAATAGCACAGGCAGAACTAGCCAGACTCTGTTGGCAACAGCACAAATGGGATTAACTAGATTCAGTATCAGTACATTTTAAAAGTGCAATTAGCAATCTTCTAACAGTAAAACATATGGTAGCATCATTTAACCATCATTTTAACAAGGTTGTTGCTTTTTGATTTACATAATTATATTTGTAGTGGTTTGAATGAAAATGACCCTCATAGGCTCATAACTTTGATCCCCAGTTGGTGGAATTGTTTGGAGAGGATTACGTTGTATTACCTGCATGTGTGTGTCACTGGGGGAAGGCTTTGAGGTTTCAAAAGACTCATGCCAGGTTTGGGGTGTCTCTATCATTGCCTCCTACTTGTGTATGAAAATGTAAAAACATAAGCCAAATTAAATATTTTCTTTTCTAACTTGCCCTGAGCTTATGGCTTCAGAGGGCTAGAGAGTCCATAGCGGTGGAACAAAGGCATGGTGGCAGGAATAACAGAGAGCTTACAATGCCATTCGCTCTATTTCCCTCATGGCTGTTAGCTCAACATGTAATCTCTCATCTGCTTCTGTAAACCAGTCTCCTACTGTATGCTTTCTTTTATAAGTTGCCTTGGTCATGGTATCTCTTCATAGCAATAGAAAAGTAATGAGGACACTCTCCAAGTCGTCACATTCCAAATTCTCCTTGGACCATACATCTAACCCCCCTCACTGGAGTTATAGTGTAAAACTTTGCACCTCACTTTTTTTGTGGACTCATACAAAATATTGATGATCTGGTGTCTTTTCTCCAGTAAGGGCCTATAGATCTTAGCAAATTTCCTCTTGATAAAACTAAATTCCCTGGGGTATTTGGAATCTAGGTCAGAGGATTTGGCCTGAAGCTTTTGAGAGTGTACTTAACCACCAGAGGCTTTAGTTCCAAGGGTAAGACGTAGCCCTATCAAAGCCTTCAGGGAAACTGAGGATGCCATAGCATTCAGTAACTGGATCATTTTCCATGCTTGCTGTAATCTCCAATCCCTTGTACTATTAGCTTTGGGAGCCAGAAAAGACTCACTGAAATGATGGATATAGTTTGGACTGGGTGAGATTTAGGCACAGGCAGAGGAGAGCCTAAGAAAGGCAAGAGGAAACAGTTTTTGGAAAAACTGGCCCAAGATGGAGACAGCAGCAGAGGACCTTCTATCAGGTAGAAGGCTTAAGGCTGAGCTGGAGCAGTCCACTAAAGAACATTTGTATTAGCTGTTGTGGCAAAAGGAAGCAGTGCCCCAAATCAATTGTACAAGACCAACCTGTAATTTTCCCTGCCTTCACAGATCACTCTGTGTACTAAGTAGCTTTGAAATAGAATAAGGTAGAAAAGAGTAATAACTAGATTCTGATTTATTTATTTATTTAGTAATTTACTTAAAGCACTGCCTGTACTTTCTATTTGCCAAGAATGACGTCACTTGCTACCTGAAACAGAATGATCTGGAGAAAGAGCTGAAACAATGAACCGTTGCCCTTAACAACCAGCTCACTGTTGCCCTTAACAACCTGCTGGCTGCCACGTAAGCATGTGTAAAATTTTCCTAGCTTGCTTGCCCCACCTTGTGGTTTTACAGTATAAAATGAGAATACAAATGACCTTTCTGATGTCTTTCAGAAGCTATCCTGGTTTTGGCCCTGTGGTGACATTTCCTCTCTTCCACTGTCATGGTGTTGGAGTGCTTATTCCAGAAAGATTTCCACAACAGCTATAATCAGCAAAACTTCATGCATAAGTGACTAAAATCTATTACATGTCAAATGCCACTCACCTTCCTAGCAGTGGCAGCTCCCCGATCTTTTTAAATCTTTGTTCCTGTGTTATTGAGTTTAGTTGTTTTATATAGTTTTATTTAAAATATTATTACACAGTTTGCTTCCTTCCCTTTACTGCCTCCAGCCCCTCCTAAGTCCCCTTCCTTCCTCCAACTCCCTCCATATTTCCCACTCCAAAATTCGTAGCTTTTCTTTCCAGATTATTATTGCTACATATATATGTATGCATGAATACATAAATATAACTTGATGAGTCCATTTTTGTAGTGTGTGTGTGTGTGTGTGTGTGTCTGTGTTTCAGGGCTAACCACACTATACTTAACAACCAACTGGAGAGCTGTTATCAGTTGTTTGTCCAGGGATATGACTCTGCAAGATTTCTACCTTCCTCTGTTAGTATTTTCATTGATATTACCATTGTCCCCATCTTGTTTATGTAGCCATTTGTATAAGAAACTTTCACAACATACTTCCTGGTATCCTGGCTCTTACAGTCCTTCTGCCTTCTCTTTCTCAGTGCTTCCCAAGCTATAGGTGTAGATGTATCCATTGGGACTGGATGATGACACACTGATCTCTGCATTGTATTCATGTATTAGTCGGGGTTCACTAGAGAAACGGGATGGATAGAATGAATGTATATACATTAAAAACAGGATTTATTAAAATGCTTACAGTCTGTGGTCTGACTATCCCAGCAAGCACTGTCTCCTGACAGAAATTCTAAGAATCCAATAACTGTTCGGCTAATGAAGCCTGGGTGTCTGAGATGGTCTTCAGTATATGTAAGAATCCAAAAGAAGTAGACTCTTCTATGCCAGTGAAGGAATGAATGAACTTGCCACTGAGAAGAGGGCAAGCAGGCAAAATGCAAAATCGTCCTTCTTCCATGTCCTTTATGTAGGCTGCCACCAGAAAGTGTGACCCAGATTTAGGGTGTCTTATAACCTCAAATGATCTGGATTTAAGGTGGGTCTTCCAACCTCAAATCATCCAATCACGAAAAATCCCTCACAGGTGTGCCCAGATGCTTGGACTTTAGTTAATTCCACATGTAGTCAAGTTGACAACCAAGAATAGCCATCACAATCCAGTTCTGATTTTCTGTGATGACTTCCATTTGTTGTAAAGATAAACTTCTTTGATGAATGGTATCTTAGTTAGGGTTTCTATTGATGTGAAGAGACACCATGACCACAGCATGACTCTTATAAAGGAAAACATTTCATTGGGGCTGGCGTACAGTTTCAGAGGTTTAGTTCATTATCATCATGGCAGGACATGGTGGCATGTTGGCAGACATGGTGCAGGAGAATAACCTGAGAGTTCAACATCTTAATCAGCAGCAGAAGGAGTCTCTGTACCACATTGGGTGTGGCTTGAGCATATAAGACCTTAAAGCCTGCCTATAGTGACACACTTCCTTCAACAAAGCCACACCTACTCCAACAAGGTTACATCTCCTAATAGTGCCACTCCCTATAGGCCATTGAATGCCTATAAACATTCAAACACATGAGTCTATGGGGACCATTATCTATCTGTTCAAACCACAACATTCCACTCTCTGGGTCCCAAAGGCTCATAACCATAACAAATGCAAAATGCGTTTAGTCCAGTTTCAAAAGTTCCCATTGTTTATACAGTCTCAACAGTGTTTTAAAGTCTAAAGTTCAAAATCTTCTCTTCTGAGATTCATGCAGTCTCTTACTGTGATACCCTATAAAATAAAAAAAACAAATCACATGCTTCCAAAATATGATGACATGGGATATACATGACCCTTCCAAAGCATAGGTAAAGGAAAAACTGGACCAAAGCAAGCAAGCAAACAAGCAAGCAAACAAACAAAAACAGCTGGGCAAACTCCAGATGCTGCATCTCTATGTGTGATGTAAGTTCAGATATGCAACTTCTTTCAGTTTTGTTGCCTGGAACACCTTTCTCTCTCTCTCTCTCTCTCTCTCTCTCTCTCTCTCTCTCTCTCT
>JAQHUG010000708.1:67277-79356 GCA_028555095.1 Dicrostonyx torquatus | reverse complement strand
CAAGGGGAGTAAATGTAAATTTTTCTTTTAACAATAAAAATAAAAAAATTAAAAAAAAAAGAAAGAAAAGGGGAAATGGTATAGGAGGTCCTTCTGTCTATGTGTTGCCTTCATTGATTAATGAATAAAGAAACTGCCTTGACCTGATAGGGCAGAACTTAGGTAAGCCAAGAAGACAGAACTGAATTCTGAGAGGAAGAAAGCACAGTGAGAGTGAGACACCATGGATCTGCCACCGGAGATAGATGTGCTTGGCCAGTAAGCCAATACCATGTGGCAATATACAGATTAATATAAATGGGTTAAATTAACATAAGAGTTAGCCAATAAGAAACTGGAACTAATGGGTCAAGCAGTGATTTAATTTATATAGTTTCTGTGTAGTTATTTTGGGGCTAAGCTAGCCAGGAGGCCGGAACGAACAAACAGGCCCTCTCCTTGCAACAGGTAGTTTAATTAGTTTAATTTTTTCTTTTTTCCAAGAGTAATGGGTTTTATGGATCATTGCTTTAAAAGAAAACATAAATCATAAAATGGAAAGGAGTGGAACTTTCTCTTTTCCTTTAGGCTCATCCCAGAGGACTTTTTCCCTTACCTGGGGATCCTTAGATGAGGCATGGAGTGGTACAGAGGAAATATTCATCTGGGAGAACTATTTTCCTTGCCCTGACTGCATTCCACTTAGATGGCAGGAAGCTCAGAGTAAGAGGCCCTACCCTTCTCCATCTCCACACAGGGACCAACCCTGACTGAGCAAGTATCAAGAAAGAAAACAAGCAGGCACTCTACTTTCAGTTCCTTCTCCAGCACCATGTCTGCCTACATACTACTAGGTACTACCATGATGACAGTGGACAAAATCTCTAAACTGTCAGCCACCCATTTAACGTTTTCCTTTATAAGAGTTTCCATGGTCATGGTGTCTCTTCACAACAATAGAAACCCTAAGTATAAAAGAAGTTAGTACAAGGAACTGGAGCATTGCTGTGATAGGCCAGAGCATGTTTTTGTTTGGAGTATTATGGACTTTGGGAGTTTAGGTGAAGAAAGCAGAGGAATGCTTTAAGCACTGCTTAAAGGGCCATAGTAGAAGGAACATGGACAACAGTGGTGATAAGAATGATTTGGACCCTGGTGGCCTGGCTCAAGAGGTTTCAGAGGAGAAGAATATAAATATGTCATCTAGAGATCATTCTTGTGATATTTTGTTAAAGAGATTGGCTGTTTTTTTTTACCTTGTCTGAAGAGTCTGCTTGAGGCTAAAGTGAAGAGATTTGGATTAATTCTGTTGGTGGAGAAAAATCTCAAAAAAGCCTAGACTTTGTTGTGTCATTATTGTTATTACTAGTCACTCTTATACAGATTTATAATGGAAAGCAGCAATCTGAGAAAGACAAAACACAAAATGTAAAATTTGAAGAGAAAAGGAGCACCAGGAAATGAAATGGAGCTAAGTCTTGTGTTCAAGGAGATAGACATTTAAAAATGGAATAAAGGGAGTGGTGAATTCAGGGCAAAATCCCACCCAGCTAAATTTCCAACTTGTGAAAAGTAATTAAAGAAAAGCTTAGAGCCAGGTGTCATGGTGCAAGAATTTAATCCCAGAATTCCAAAGGTAGAGGCTGGCAGATCTCTGATTTAAGGTCAGTCTGGTCTACAGAGTGAGTTCCATGACAGCTAAGTTGTAGCACTCTGCTCACAAACCCCATTTAAATGCTCGATCTCTTGAAAGAACTAGAGTTCATGCTGGCAGCATGGCCCAGGAAGCTGCCTTTTCAAGACCACTTTTTTTTCTTCCCTGAATCTGGAAGACCTCTCTTCAAGGAATCGTATCTCTGCTTGCTTCTAGCAAACAGACCCCACCCAAGAAAATGTTGCTACCAAAATTCCATATTTAACTCTGTTTTATTGTGTCTAGGACTCCTTTCCAAACTGTCTCAGGTTTTACATTGATTTAATCAGCTCCATGTTGGCACACCAATTGTTGGGGAAGGCTGCTCATTCATTCTCAGCTGCCCAGACTTGAAATAACCACACAGAAACTGTATTAATTATAACACTGCTTAGTCAATGACTTAAGCATATTGCTAGCTAGCGCTTTTATCTTTGGTTAACCCATTTTCATTAATCTGTATATTGCCACGTGCCTATGGCTTACTGGCAAGGTTCTGCCATGTCTGTCTCTGGTGGCAGCTATGTGGTGTCTTGTGACTCTGTCTCCTTTCTCCCAACATTCAGTTAAGTTTTCCCCACCTAGCTCTACTCTGCCCTATCACAGACCAAGGCAGCTTCTTTATTCATTAACCAATAAAAGCAACACATATACAAAAGGACTTCCTACACCACCACATGGTTCTGGAGTTAAGGATAGAAGAAAGGGCTATGGAATTTGCCTCCACAACTAAGCAAAGCTACTGAGACTAGGCATGTGTCAGGGGTGTCCTTGAAATGGAGGCCTTGAGAGACCATTGTGAAGCATTGAAGGTGAAGCCTGGATTGTCTTAGAGACACCAAGATGTTGGAGATGCCAGAGCCATGGGAAAACTGCCAAGGACAGCTGCTAACAGGGAGTGGAACCAACCCAAGAGAAAAAAAGTGTATTGCAGTCGACAAAGCTGAAAGGAGTTGGAGATCTGAAGAGTGTTTTGACATCAGACATGGAGATGCAGAGTTTGGAGTTTGTCCAGCTAGTTATGGTTTGCTTTGGTCCTGTATTTCCTCACTATTCTCCCTCCCCTATGTTTTGTAAGGGTAATAATGTACATTGTGTGCCATTATATTTTGGAAGCACGTGATCTTTTTTATTTTTTATTTTATAGGGGATTACAGTTAATAGATTGCTTGAATCTTTGAAGAGATTTGGACTTTAAAACATTGTTGAGATTGTAATAGACTATGGGGACTTTTGAAGCTAAATGCATTTTGCACTATGATATTGTTATAAGCCTGTGGGGTCCAGAGAATGTAATGTGGTTGTTTGAATGTAATTGGCCCCCATAAACTCATAAGGAGTGGCTTTATTAGGAGATGTGGCTTTGTTGAAGTAGGTATGATCTTGTTGGAGGAAGTATGTACTGTATGGGATGGGCTTTGAGGTCTCAAAAATGCTCAAGCCATGCCCAGTGTCACAGTTCACTTTCTGTCACCTGTGGATCAATGTGTAGCTTCTTCTCCACTCTGAGATCCCCCTCCAGCACCATGTCTGCCTGCTTGATCATCTCAGGCAGCAGTCTTTGAATCTGTTCTGGATATAGAACATCTGGGCCATTCCTCCTATAGGAGATTTCTCAGGGGTTCTTCCTTTGTCAAACCTGATTTTTCTTAATGCAGAATGACTCCACAGTCCCTCATTTCCTGTGGAAACAAAAGCAAAACCTCTAAAGAAACATATCTTTTGTCTTAAATTTTAAAGTTAGTTAATCCAGTGGCATTTACAATCAAATGTCTTATAGCAGCTTTTGCTCCTTCCTCAGTCATCAAATAATTTAAAGACAATACAATAACATACAGTATCCATACTCTTTGTGTATTTTTCATCTTTATGTGGCTTTATTTTAACCTCTATTTCTTTTATTTTTAATTTTTGGCTCTTTGAGACAGGGTTTCTCTGTGTATCTTTGGCTGTCCTGGAATTCACTCTATAGACCGGGTTGTCCTTGAACTCACAGAGATCCACCTGCCATGCTAAACGCTATTCTTTTCTATCTAGAATTACTTCCTAAGCTCTCTGGGGTTTTATGTGGATACAATTGTTCACACATTGGGCACCATTTGTTTCAGGAAGGCCGCTTGTTGGTTCCTAGCCACTTAGCCCTGAAATAATCACACAGAAGCCATATTATTTAAATCACTGCTTGGCCCATTAGCATTAGCTTCCTATTGGCTAACTCTTACATCTTAATTTAACCTATCACCATTAATCTGTGCATCACCACCAGGTCGTGGCCTACCAGCAAAGTTTCAGTACATCTGTCTCCAGCAGTGGCTCCATGGCTTCTCCTTGACTCTGCCTCCTTTCTCCCTCGCATTCAGCTTAGTTTTCCCTGCCTAGCTTTGTTCCCCTATAGCTCTGCTATAAGCCCAAAGCAGATCTTTTATTTATCAGTGGTAATCACAGCATAGAGAGGGAACCTCTAAAACTATAAGCCTCCCCAATTAATTGTTTTCCTTTATAAGAATTGCCATGGTCATGGTGTTTCTTCACAGCAGTAGAAACTTTTAACTAAGACAGATGGATTAGATCTTTGTTTTAATTTTGGTAGGTGGTGTTGTCTACATGCTGAGTTTCACAGCCTGGATATTACTTGTGTTATGGAGTCAGTTTTGCTAAGGTCTGGGGGCCTGCTAAGGTCTGGGGCCCTGTTACGATAAGGCCTTACCATTAGTTTGTAGAGACAAACCAATGTCCTTGCCAATAGCCTTGGCTATTTGAGGGTTTCTGTGAGGGCCCTTTGACCAGAAACTTGATTAAATATAACCTATTCCCAGAACTGGAGTTTTCTGTCACAGTAGAAAGGTAATCACTAGCCTAGTAATAAACCCTTTGATCTATAATAGTAACCAGCCTACAAAATACACTGGTATAATAGTGCCACAAAAGTAGGATTAACCAACCACTATCTGATTGGAATTGAAGCCCACTCCATGAGATGAAACCCATGCCTGACACTGCTCAGGTATCCAAGAAATAGATATCCCATAGATTGAGGGGAAAACCAAATACTACTGTTATGCTAAAGGAATGTAGCAATAAAGTAACTCCTAATGACAATCTGCTATACTAATAAATCAGTGTCGTGCTCAGCCTTCATAAGAGAAGTTTCTTCCTGTGGTAGTTTGGAACAAATACAGAAACCCACAACTGGACAATGTGCAAAGAGTGAAAGACTTTTGGACATTGAGTCCTAAATAGGATGTCTCCATCAAATTCTTCCCCTCAGGATTTAGTGGGCCCTGCAGAAGAATGGACAATAAGATCAGAAAGATCATATGAGCCAGTGAGGATGGAGGACACCTATGAAACAAGGCTTTCTAGGCACAGCAAGACTGTCAGATATATGAAATCACAGAGACTGTAGCAGCATACATAAGGCCTGCATGGGTTACACCAGATGGGATCTCAGCACTGAGAAAGGAAGTGGACACAAGCCCCCATCCCTAACCCAGAAGCTATCCCTAGCTGATGCTTTTGTAAAGGAAAATTAGTTTTCTCCAATGGAGTCTCACTGGGTGTGCAAATCACACTTAAGGGAGGCCCCATGCCCGGCAGTAGATGATAACTCAAAATGAACCCAGTACTATCTTTGTAGGACTCTATCTGTTGTTTTGGTTTTGGTTTTGTCTCAGTGCTTTGTCTGGAAATTTTTTTTAAAATGTACAGGTCTTTGGCTTATAGCTTACAGTTTCTAGTTCTGTGTTTTATTGGGATTCCTGTGTATGCATTTATGTCTCTGGGTGTATATGTATTTCTTGATGTTTTACTTTTGATCTTAGATGCCTGTTTTTCTTCTAATGAGAGAGAGAGAGAGAGAGAGAGAGAGAGAGAGAGAGAGAGAGAGAGAGAGATAGTAGGAGGAGGAGGAGGAGGACAGGGTGGGAAGGATTTGGGTGGGGAGGATCTTGGAGGGATTTCAATTTTGGAAAAAAAACTGATTTTAAAAGATTACTTATTGTATTTAGCTGATTTAAATTTCTGGACAAGCAATAGGTTGCTGTGAAAACTAATCCTAGTATATATTTAGACTTTTTGATTACTTATGATACTCTTGACAGCAATTATAATAATGCTGAATAAAGTCTCCTAGCTTTAACAAGTATCATTTTGACTTCTTTCTTAACAAAGTTTAAACTTCACAAAGCCTGTAGTTGTTCCAGCTGGACTGTAAAACTAGGGATAATTTCAATGCCATTTTCTTTTTTACATTTGTCAGATTTTCTATTATTTTTATAAGTCATATGCATGAGCTACAGAATGAACACATGAATGAATTAGAGAAAAAGAGAGGTGAGCCACAGTTTCCAAAAATAAAATCCACTAGGGCTGAGAGTATAACTTGGATCTAGAGCATGCATCTTGTATGCTTGAGGCTGTATGATCAATTCTCACCCATGTAAGTAGTAAACAAAAGTATTGTCACTCCTTAGAAGCTGCTCAATTTTCTAGAGACTTTGAAGAAGTTTGGTCATAAGAAAACTAGCTTATTAATTACTTTTAGTATCTTCTATCCATCAACAAGTTCCACTGAATATTCATTTTAAACATATGTTTGTATGCCCAGGAATTTACAGCTCTTATTGTTGTGATCATCTAATTTCTAAAAGTCAAGCATTCAAAAATTGTGAACCTCTATTGGCTTAGAAATATGTTATTATATTAGTGAGGGATCTCTAGAAAATTGAGATCAATATGAGAGTTGATCAACAAAAAGAGATTTATTAGTCATCAAAATTTGAAAGAAAAAAATATTCTTCTAAACCTAGCCAGCCCCCATATCTTGTGCCAGGACTCCACCTGGTGAGTCTTGCCCCCAACTGCCGCCATATTTCCCAGTCTAGGATCTAGCTCAGCTCCTACATCCAGTGCCCCAGACTAGTCTTTTCAACCATGACCACAGTGTTCCTAAACTCCAGGCCTGGGGCAAGACCCATATCCTACATGCTAGCCCAACACCTTGACTTCATCCTGCTTGAGTCATATCTAGCCTCCAGGCCAAGGCAGGCAACAAGTAGATGAAAATAGTAAAGAGAACTCAGGAGAAAGCCTTTCAGGTAGAATGAAGCAATAGAAGATAGACTATCCAGACTCAAAATTCAAACACAGGAACTAGATTATACAAGCAAAGGATATGGGAGGAGAACCACAAGAAGGAAACATGAAGAAGTTGTGGGATACCATGAAAAGACCAAATCTTCAAATTATAGGAATAGAAGTGGGAAAAAATTCTAGAACAGTGGCATAGACCATATCTTCAACAAGATCCTAGGAAAAAACTTCCCCAGAATAAGGAAAGACACACATACAGCTACAAGAAGCACACAGAACCCCAACTAGATAAGAGAAGAAAATAAAATACCCATGGCATATCATAGTTAAAACACTAAATATACATAAAGAGTATTGAAAGCTGCAAGAAAAAAATTCAAATCACATGTATGTTGCTGGGTCCCAACGATTCCCTCACGGGACGGGGTGAGGAGGTGCAGTATCAACAGCATAGTCAGGTAAAAGACAAACAGCAGACTTGTTTATTCAGCAATGGGGAGAGCCTTATGTACCCTCCTCCCAGCACTCAGGCTGCCTTCAGATCTGGTCACATTACCTGGTCGCTCCTTATTGGCTAGGCATGATCAGGACTTCTGATACTGCCTGTTGCTAGGCCCTCGGGCAGCATTGGGTGGTCACCCCTCATTGGCCAGGCACAATCAGGACCTCTGACAGCACCTGTTTCTAGGCCCTCAGGCAGCATTGCATGCTGGGCACAATCAGGACTTCTGACAGCACCTGTTCTTAGGCCCTCAGGCAGTCTCCAGGCTCACTCCTCTCTCAGCCTTGTAGGCCTTATCTTCCTACACTTATACAGGAAAACTCATAAGAATAATATCTGATTTCTCAATGGAAACTTTGAAAGTTGGGAGACCCTGGAACAATGCACTACAAGTTTGAAATGACCAGGGATGCCTTAGATCTTTCCATATTGAGGACCCACTGACTCTGTAACTGCCTTTTATGCTACAGAGATGGAATGGAAAATAGATAAGCTGTTGAAAAATGGGCAAGTAGGTGACAAGTAACAATGGCCTGAACCTTGCTGGTTGAGTCTAGAAAGACCTACGTGTTGTTTGTAACCTGTTTAAGTTGGGTGATGTTAGGGCCAAATCATAGGTGTGAAGCTTAACTAACTGGGGGTTGTCTCCCCAAAAGGCCTCCAGCCTTCCCATTGGGGGACTAGATAGGAAAATGATGAAGATCTATGAGCTACCTGTCAGCCTTGACTGATAATAGGACAGTAGGCATGGCTTCTGAAGGTTCAGAGAGAAAATCTTCAGGTTTGAGATTCCCTTAAATACTTTATCAGGCTGTAAATGTGATCCTTGGTCTTTTGGGGCTGAAGAATCAGCTGTGATTAATAAGAGACCACTGAAGTGAAAGTTTTGCTTTATTGGGACAATAGATACTGGTTATCTGGGGCTGGATAATCAGCTGTGATTAATAAGAGACCAATGTTATTGAGATGAATCATCGGGGAAGTATTTCCTCAGAATCAGTACACAGACAATGTGGTCCAAAGGGACCAAAGCTGCATTCCACATTGTCAGACTAACTTGGTCAGATGTAAGAATCCCTCACAGGATACTAATTTTGGTGGCATAAAAACTGCAGGAGGTCAGAGACCCAAGCCACCCACC
Source organism: Dicrostonyx torquatus (assembly GCA_028555095.1). Lineage (NCBI taxonomy): Eukaryota > Metazoa > Chordata > Mammalia > Rodentia > Cricetidae > Dicrostonyx > Dicrostonyx torquatus. The sequence continues at coordinate 70,950 of JAQHUG010000708.1, read as the reverse complement.
CAGGAGCATGAGAGGTGAAGGAGTGTCAGAGGTGAACGACTGCCAGAAGTGGCAAGTGACCATCAGAAGACAGCAGCAGCAGCTTCAAGCAGTGGCTTACAGAAGCTGTCATAAGAAGTTCTTCTGGGAAAGAGCACCTGTGCCCTAGCCAGCATCCTCTGCCATTCTCGATATAAGATACTCCACTGCTGGAGTGACCACTGGATACTCAGCCCCACCTACACCTAGAGGAGTAATCACCAGAACCTTGGCAGCACCTCCATCTGGAGGAGTGACCACTGGAGCTGTGGCCCTGCCTCCACCTTGAGGAGCGACCATCTGAGCCTTGAGCCTGCTTGCACCTGGAAGGATGATCACCAGAGACTCTGCTCTGCCTGAACCTGAAGGAGCATTCTACAGCCCCCAACTACACCAAATGGAGGAAGAGGGAACCCCTGAAGCATAGGCTCCAACTATATCAATTAGAGGAAGAGATGGGTAGACAACAAGGTTAGAATACATTCAACAACATAAAGAGCAATTCAGCACCACCAGAGACTAGTGGTTCTGCAACAGCAAGACCTGAACACCCCAATGCAGATGAAGCAAAAGAAAACAACCTTAAAAATAACTTTATGAAGATGACTGAGACACTTAAAGAGGAAAAGAAAAATTTCCTTAAAGAAGTGAAGGGAAAAACAAACAAAAAATTGGAAGAAATCAACAAATGCCTTAAAGAAAACCAAGAAAAAGCAAACAGGTGAAGATAATGATTCAAGATTTGAAAACTGAAATAGAGGCAATAAAGAAAACACTAACCAAGGGAATTCTGGAAATGGAAAATCTGGGCAAATGATCAGGAAACACAAATGCAAGCATAAACAACAGAATGCAAGAGATGGACAAGAGAATCTCAGGCATTGAAGATACAATAGAAGAAATAGATTTATCGATCAAAGAAAATGTTAAATCCAACAAATTCTTAGCACAAAATATCCAAGAAATCTGGGACACAATGAAAAGACCAAACCCAAGAAAAATAGGGGTAGAAGAAGGAGAAGTCCAACTCCAATGCACAGAAAATATATTCAACAAAATAGTAGAAGAAAACTTTCCCAACCTAAAGAAAGACATGCCTATAAAAGTACAATAAGCTTATAGAATAACAAATAGACTGTACCAAAAGAAAATTTCCTCACCACATAATAATCAAAACACTTAGCATACAGAATAAAGAAAGAACATTAATAGCTGCAAAGGAGAAAGGCCAAGTAACATATAAAGGCAGACCTATCAGAATTACACCTGATTTCTCAATGGAAACAATGAAAGTCAGAAGGTCCTGCACAGGTGTTATGCAGGCACTAAGAGACTACAGGTGCCAGTCCAAACTACTATACCCAGCAAAACTTTCAGTCACCATAGACAGAGAAAACAAGATATTCCATGACAGAACCAGATTTAAACAATACCTAAACAGAGATCCAGCCCTACAGAAAGTACTAGAAGTGAAACTCCAACCCAAGGAAGTCATCTACATTCATAAAAACACAGGTAACAGACAGTCTCAAGCAGGAAATCCCAAAGAAAGGAATAACACACACACACACACACACACACAATGCCACCAACAATAGCAAAAACAAAAATAACAGGAACTAGCAATGATTGGTCATTAATACCCATAAATAAAAATGGACTTAACTCACCTATAAAAAGTCACAGGCTAACAGATTGGATATGGAAACAAAATCCATCCTTCAGGTGCATACAAGAAACACACCTCAATGGTGTGGGAGGTCTTTCTATATATGTGTTGCTCTTATTGGTTAATGAATAAAGAAAACTACCTTGGCCTGTGATGGGATAGAATAGAACTAGGTGGGGAAAACTATACTGAATGATGGGAGAAAGAAGGCAGAGTCAGGAGACACAATATAGCTGCCACAGGGAATAGACATGCCAGAACCTTGCCAGTAAGCCATAGCCACATGGTAATACACAGGGTAATAGAAATAGGTTAAATTAAGATGTAAGAGTTAGCCAATAAGAAGCTAGAGCTAATAGGCCAAGCATTAATTTAAATTAATTTATTAATTTAAATAATAGTTTCTGTGTGGTTGTTTTGGGGTTGAGCACCCGGGAACAAACACGCTACCTTCTATACACCTCAACCTCAAAGACAGACATTGCCTCAGAGTAAAGGGCTGAGAAAAAAAATTCTAACAAAATGAACCTAAGAAACAATCTGGTGTAGCTATTTTAATATCTAACAAAATAGACTTCAAACTAAAATCAATCAAAAGAGATAAAGACGGACATTTCTTATTATAGGAAAAATTCATCAAAAGGAAACCTTATTTCTGAACATCTATGCCCCCAAAAGGAGGGCACCCTCAGATGTAAAAGAAAGATTACTAAAGCTTAAATAACATCTTAAGCCCCACACATTAATAGTGGGAGACTTCAACACCCCACTCTCACCACTGGACAGTACTGCCAGACAGAAACCTAACAGAGGAATAATGGAACTGACAAATATTATGACTCAAATGGGCTTAACAGACATCTGTAGAACATTCCAGTACTTCATGGAACTTTCTCAAAAATTGATCACATTCTTAGTAACAAAGCAAACCTCAACAGATTTTTAAAAAATGGAATAAGCCCTGTATCTTATCGGATCATCATGACTTAAAGTTAGAATTCAACAGCAACACTAATTGCAGAAAGCCCACAAAACTATGGAAATTGAAAAATACTCAACTGAATCACCACTTGGTCAAGGAAGACATAAAAAGAGAAATTCAAGACTTCCTAAAATTCAATGAAAATGAGTGCACAACATACCTAAACTTATGGGACACAATGAAAGCAGTGAAAAAAGGAATGTTTCTAGCACTAAATGCATACATAAAGAAGCTGGGAAAACACCACATTAGCAAATTAATAGAACACCTGAAAGCTCTAGAACAAAAAGAATCAAACTCACCCAGAAGAAGCAGACGGCAGGAAATAATCAAATTGAGGGCTCAAATCAATAAAATAGAAACAAAAAAAATAAAAGAGTGAATAAGACAAAGAGTTGGTTCTTTTGATAAACCTTTATTCAAACTAACCAAAAGGCAGAGAGAGAATATCCAAATTAACAAAATCAGAAATGAAAAAGTGGACATAAGGACAGACATGAAGGAAATTCAGAGAATCATGAGGTCATACTTCAAAAACCTATACTCCACAAAATTGGAAAATTTAAAGGAAATGATATCACATACCAAAATAAATCAAGACCATATAAACAAATTAAATAGACCTATTACCCACAAGGAAATAAAACCAGTCATCAAAAGCCTCCCAACAAAAAAAGTCCAGGGACAGATATTTTCAGTGCAGAATTCTACCAGAATTTCAAAGAAGAGCTAATTCCAATACTCCTCAAATTGTTCCACAAAATAAAAGCAGAAGGAACATTGATTGCTAAGCTCTATTGTACAAGACTTCAGTTACCTTGATACCAAACAAAGACACAACTAAGAAAGAGAATTACAAATAATAGCACCATTATTTGTAATAGCCAGAACCTGGAAACAACCTAGATGCCCCTCAATGGAAGAATGGATCCAGAAAGTGTGGAATTTATACACATTAGAATACTACTCAGTGGAAAAAAACAATGACATCTTGAATTTTGCAT
>JAQHUG010000708.1:45523-56796 GCA_028555095.1 Dicrostonyx torquatus | reverse complement strand
ACGTCTTCGGAGAAGCGCGGATCCAGGGTCTGGTATTGTAAATCTGTTTGTGTTCTTTACTCCTATTAAAGTGTATATGTTAAAGATAGCTGGCCTGAGCAATAATTAATTAAATCTCACATATATGCAAGAATTCTGCCCCTTATCCCATGATGTTTCCTGAGTCATAGATGCAGATCTTTGTATCTGTGGGTATTATAATAATAAGACTTACAATTTCGTTAGTTAATAATTTAGAATTTTGCTGGTCTAGCAAAGGAAAGGTAGTAATTTCTCTTCTAAGATCCATGACCTCACTAACCCCAGGTAGTTGACTAGGTTCTATTACTAGGCATTGTTGACAGAGGTTTCTGTCCTACCCTGTCCTGCAGCTGTTTAGTCCCAAATAAATCACACAGAGGTCTACATCAGTTATAAACTGATTAGCCTAGTATCTCAGGCTCTTCTTATTAACTCTTTCTTACATTGTACATTAACCATTTTTCTTGTCTGTGCTAGTCATGTGGCTTGGTATCTTACTCGGCGATGCAGTCACATCTTGCTTCCTCTGCATCTAGGTCATGACTGCAGACTGTGGAATCCTCTTCCCAAAATTCTCCTGTTCTCATTGCCCCACCTCTACTTCTTGCCTGGTCACTCCACCTATACTTCCTGCCTGGCTACTGACCAATCAGCATTTTATTAAAAATAATACAAGTGACAGGATAAAAGACCATTGTCCCACAGCACGGCATTTCTCTCCTGTTGAATGGGATCTTACACATAAGAGCCACTATTACACCTTTAGGAATATCATACTATGCTGGTCATTGTTGTTATTCATAGATGTATCTGGGTAGGACTACTAATTGTTTCCCTTACATGGCAGCTTGTACTATAGAAGCTAGACCACAGGAAAGAGGCTTTCAGGAGAGGTACTGCTCAGTCTAAGACCCATGCCCTTTGTGGTGTGTGTGGTCTTCAACAATAGGTGCTTATCTTCAACTTCTAATAATCCACCAAGGGTAACAGCACTAGCCTACATTGTTTAAATATAATGGCATTACTCCCCCTTTTCCTCCCTTCAGCTCCTTCCATGTCCCTGTCCTTCATTTCCACCCATGTACTCTCCTCACCCTCAAATTGATCTATCTATCTATCTATCTATCTATCTATCTATCTATCTATCTTTTTTTCTTTCTTTCTATTTATCTATCTCTATATATAGATATAAATCTATCTCTATATATGAAATATATATGAGGGTATTGATGTATATGCAATCTTTTTTTGGTCTCTATAATCCCAGCCTTCAGCCTCCATCTTTGGAAGTTCCCTCCCCTGAGCCCACTAAACCTTGACCTCTCCCCAGGAAAGGTCAAGACCACTCCCACAGTATATTTAAACTGCTCCCCAGAAACACATGGTCTTCCTTCTGCCTCTCTGGTGGTCTTGTTGACTTTCCATTCCCTCCTCAGGGCCACCCAAGAGCACAGGCGTCCAATTAAACCTGGATATCTTTTAATTTGGTTGATTTGGTCTGATTGGGATTATTTGCATCAGCAGAGAGGCTCATTTTTTAGGACTATTTCTAACATTTTGGAGGTTCTGTGGGGGTGGGATTCCCATGGGCTCAAGGCCACATGTTGGAAAGTGCCCATATCACACATGCCCTCCGCCAGGCTCAAATTGACTTTCAGGCTAGATTGGCTTCATCTTGGTGAGTACCCCCATTTTTTGCTTATGCTACTAGGGTTTGGGGGACCCATTCATGTTTACTTTTGTCTATTTTCGGGCTTTCCATTGAAGTCGCGATTACACTACAAAAGTCCATTCCAAGTGGATGAGCCAGGCTTAGCTGAGGTGAAACTGTGTGGTCAGGGATGCTTACAACTCAATTTTCGCAACCCCATTTTTGGCTCAAGGGTTATCCCAGTCTACTGTGATAGACTTGAGCCCCACAATTGGGCGTGGGCTTACAAATGGGTTCCTGCAATTCGAAGCCAGATTTGTTATTGCCGCTGGGCTGCCTCCTACAAAAATCTTTATAAATTGGGACTGTTTGATATAATCTGTCCCTAAAAGCTAATTTCTCCAAGCACTAAGATTTGTCCTCAATACGACCTTGACAATGGGATGTGATGGCCAGCAGAGGGAACTCTTGAGCTTTCCATCTTCCAGGACCTAGAAAATTTTTGCCACTACGGGGATACTCTCATATGCCCACTGTTTCTGGGCATTGAGCTCTTGCCCCTCCCTCAGTGGCTAGTGTCTTGCAGCACCAGTTTTGGTCGCCAGGGTCACAGTGTCTCCAGATTCCCAGTCATCTGGTAAATTGGGATCCTGATAGTTCTGTCAAGGGCCATGCATCCAGAGGCACTGGCCCCTCTCCCACTTCCTTAAACCCTTTCTACCCAACCCCCTCCTGTGGAACAACATTCTCCACATTCCTCTCCTTATCCACCCCTACCTACCCCCTCCCCAGCCAAACGTGGACGGTCAAGGTTAACTTTCTCTCTACCCACCTTCCTCTCCTCCCCTCCCTCCTACAGCATTTCTCTACCCCCCCAATGCCTCAACCTACTTCTTGGACCCCTCTACATACTGTACTAGCTCCTCCCAATCCTCCCCCATCTTCTCCCTTACCAGATCTCATCATAACCCTGCCCTTCTCTGCCCTCTCCGGGAGGTAGCAGGAGCCATTGGCATTATTAAAGTCCATGTTCCCTTCTCTCTTCCAGATCTTTCTCAAATAGAAAAGCAGTTGGGTTCCTTCTCTGCTAATCCTTCTGTTTATATTAAGGAGTTTCACTATCTGTCCCAGGCCTACAATCTAACCAGACATGACTTCTATGTCATCCAGGCTTCCACTCTCACTTCTGAAGAGCGAAGTAGAATTCAGGCAGCTTCTAGACAGTATGCAGACCAGATTCACCTAGTAGACAGGGCAGTCCCTGTGGGGGAAGTGGCAGTGCCAGCCACAGAACCTTACTGGGATATTCAACCTGGCCAGAATGGCCGACAGCGGCAGGACATCATGGTTCATTACCTCTTTCAGGGTATGGAGATGGTCTCAGAAAAAGTAGTTAATTTTGATAAACTTTGAGAGATCACGCAGCTAGCTGACAAAAACCCAACCATTTTCTAAAACTGATTATAAGAGACCATGGTCCAATATACTAGACTGATCCCAGCCTCCCCAGTGGGAGCCATGGTCCTGGATACCCATTTTATTTCTCAGTCAGCACCAGATATTAGAAAAAAGTTTAAAAAGGTTGAGGAGGGTCCCCAAACCCCCATACAGGAATTGGTGAGAATGGCCTTTAAAGTTTTGAATGCCTGAGAAGAAATAGCTGAGTCCTCCCAACAGACAAGGCTACAACAAGCGGTAACACTCCAAGCTCAAGCCTTAGCAGCTGCCCTGAGGCTGGAAGGTGGACGAGGGAAGTCAACCACAAGGCTCCATCCTGGTGGAGCTCAGCCTAAGTCAACCTCACCAGCAAGCTGCTTCAAATGTGGTCTAAATGGGCCTCCTATGAGGCCATGCCCTATCTGCCAGCAACCTGGACACTGAAAATCACAATGCCCTCATGCGGGCTCGTCCTCTATGCCACACCATGGAGGTCCGGCCTCACCAACATCAGCAAGTGAAACTGTGCCAGACTTCAAACTTCTTGGCCTTGCGGAGGATTGACACAGCCCAGACTTGGTGACTCCCATAACCCTCTCTGAGCCTAGGGTAACACTGCAAATAGCAGGTAAGTCCATTGCTTTTCCTTTGGACACAGGAGCTACCTACTCTGTTTTAAGATTTCTCTTGGGCCTTATGTTCCCCTCACCAATTTCAGTCATGGGGTAGACAGATCCCACTACTTCCCACTTACAAGTTTGCCACTGCCCTGAATTCTTGCATGCAATTTTTCCCTCATTCTTTCTTAGTTATACTTGCTTGCCCTGCATCTCTACTTGACCACTTCGGGGCCACACTCACTTTGGCCCCTATATACTCTCCTGAGCCACACTTTCTTCTCATTGTAATGGCCTCACAGGTTCTTACCCCTAGACTCTTCTGTCCCTACTCTCCCTGATCCAGTAGATCCCCCAAGTATGGGACACTTCCACTCTTGTGATTGCTACTCACCACCAGCCAGTCCTAGTTCACCTTAAAGATCCTTTGTCCTTCCCTTCCAGACTCCAGTTTCCTATTTCTGAAACCCACCACCAAGGCCTTGAGCCTATTATCACCCATCTCCTATCTCAAGGACTTTTGATTCCTATTGACTCACCCTGCAAACACTCCAGTCTTTCCCATGGGTAAGCCCTCTAGCACTTACCACTTGGTTCAAGACCTCTGCCTCATAAATGAGGCAGTCATTCCAGTTCTCCCTCTGGTTAACAGTCCATATAATCTCCTGCCTAATGTCCTTCCTACCACCTCCTACTTTACAGTTCTAGACCTAAAAGATGCCTTCTTTACTGTCCCTTTACACCCTGACTTATACTTCCTCTTTTCCTTTACCTAGGAGGACCCTGATTCCCAGTCCTCCAGACAGTTTATGTGGACTGTTCTCCCTCCGGGTTTTCAGGACATCCCCCATTTCTTTGGTCAAGCTCTGGCTTGAGATCTCTCAAATTTTGACCCATGTTCTAGCACACTCCTCCAGTATGTCAATGATCTTCTTCTATGCAGTCCTATATTATCTTCGCCTCAACAGGCCAGCTCTGCACTCCTGAACTTCCTCAGATCCCTGGGATATTGAGTCTCACCAGCTAAGGTTTAGCTGTGCTCTCCTACAGTGGTATATTTGGTTTTTCAACTTAGCCCAGAGTCTAAGACCCTCACCTCTGACAGGATCCAGGCCCTGTGGGATTTACAGCCTCCAACCACAGGGACTCAAATTTTCTCATTTTGGGGCCTGCTAGGATTCTTCCACCATTGGATCCTTAACTTTGCCATTACAGCCAAGCCTCTGTACCAGGCAGCCAAAAAGACCCCCACAGGGCTTTTGACCCACCCAGCCATCATCTGCTACCACTTCTTTCTCCTGTGAGATGCCCTTCTAACAGCCCTGTAACAGGAGGGCCTGCTTTTCAGGGTTTCTGTCCCATCCAGTTCCCGCAGCCGGCAAGTCCCAAAGAAAATCACACAGAGGTCTCCAGAAGATTACAAACTGATTGGCCCATTAGCTCAAGCTTCTTATTAGCTCTTGTAACATATTAACCCATTATTCTAGTATATGTTAGCCACATGGCTCAATACCTTTTTCAGCTGGGCAGGTCACATCTTGCTTTTTCTATGATCTGGGCAGGACTGGGGAGGAATGGGCTTCCTCCTTCCCAGCATTCTCCTGTTCTCATTGCCCCACCTTTACTTCCTGTCTGGTTGTCCCATCTATACTTCCTACCTGGCCAATCAGCATTTATTTAAAACACTATTGACAGAATACAGACAATTCTCCTACACAACAGCCCCTGTTCTTGCTCTTCCAGACCCCATGAAGCCTTACCATCTCTATACAGATGAGAGGTTAGGAGTAGCCTCGGGAGTTCTAACCCAACAGGCTGGGCCTTTTTATCCAAACAGCTGGACCTCACCATCTGTGGATGGCAGCCATACTTGAGAGCTCTGGCAGCAGCAGCTGAACTCACTTAGGAGGCTCTCAAGATCACCTTGTCCAGGCCAATCACAGTATATTCCACTCACCACCTCTCAGACCTTCTGAGACACTCCTCCCTCTCCTTGGGCTTTCACGTTCCAGGTTTTTCACTTACTGTTTCTAGAAAGCCCCCAAATTACTTTGGCCTCCAGTCCTGCCCTAAACCCCAGCAAATCTCTCTCCTGCTCCCTCCCACTCTGGCACCTCCTCTACTCTTGCCCAGAGGATGTAAAGGCTTTAACCACATTTTGGCCAGGTCTTCTAGACCAGCCACTTACAAATCCCCAAATCACCCTGTTTGTTGATGGAAGTTCCCTTATAGATAAGTCAGGAAACCGCCAGGCAGCATATACAGTGGTCACTTCCACAAACACAGTTGAAGCCAATGGGAAAGGCTTCACAAAAGGCCGAATTAATTGCCTTGACTAGGGCACTCCAAATAGCCAAGGGCCAATGGGCTAATATCCATACTGACTCTAAATATGCCTTCTTAATAGCCCTTACTCATTCTGCACTCTGGAAGGAAAGCGGTTCCTTTACTACCATAGTTAACGGATCCCTTATAGCCAACCTTTTGGAGGCCCTCCAGCTCCCCACAAAAGTAGCCATTACTCACTGTCAGGACATCAATCCTCCAAGGATACAGTAGCCTTGGGCAATGCCAAGGCTGACTCAGTGGCCCGGGGGCTGGCCTCCAGCTCCTCTGATTCCACAGAACATATTAAGTTCTTAACTCCCTCCTATCAGTCCTATTACCAATCAAAAGAGAGGGATGAGCTCATAAAAAGGGGAGGCCACAAAAACAAAGGATGGATGGTTCTATTTAAATAACCATCTCATCCTTCCTCTAGACCAGGCATTGTCAATCATTTCAGACTTTACACATAGGCCCCAAAGCTTTCTTCCTCTTCTTTGAGCCCTTCTTTGACCCCACCCATCTCCGAGATCGAGATTTCACAGGGTCACTCCTCCTGCCAGATGTGTGCCCATGCCAATCCACAGGAGGCTTTTCACATACGTCAGTCTCTACATCAGCTTTGTAGACACCAACTGGGCAAAGATTGGCAGGTTGATTTCACCCATATGCCTCTTCATGAAAAACTCCATTATCTCTTAACATTTGTGGATACTTTTACAGGATGGATAGAAGTGTTTCTGGCCTCCAGGGAAACAGCAGATATGGTGGCTCAGATACTCCTGGACCATGTCATTCCTTGGTTTGGCATCCCACGGACCATCCAGATGGACAATGGGCTAGCCTTCACTTCCAGGGTCATGGAGCTTGTGTCAGACACTCAATATTTCCTGGAAATTCCACATCCCCTACCATCCACAACCCTCTGGAAAGGTGGACAGGGCTAATGGACTCATCAAACAACAGCTAATCAAGCTCCCCATTGAGTTCAGGTTATCTTGGCCCTTCCCCCAATTGCCCTTACTTGCCTCAGGACCACCCCATATTCCCCCATGTGTCTGAGCCCTTTCAAGCTCCTTTATGGCAGGCCCTTTCTCCTCAACCATCACCTCCAAGCCCAAACTCCTCCACTGGTGGGGTATCTACCCTACTTCTCCCTTCTGAGGTCCCTTCTCCATTCATATGCTGACAGTTGTCTCTCTGTCCGCATACCAGTGGATCCTAATGCCCTAAACCTGCTCCTCTCTCCCCAGGGGACAGAGTACTCCTCAAACAGCTAATTCCTAGGTCTCTTCAACCTTGATGGACAGGACCTCACATGGTAATCCTCACCACCCCCTCGTCTGCCAAGCTCCTGGGACATCCATGCTGGTACTATCTCTCCAGGCTCAAGCTGGCATCTACTCAGGATACTTGGTCTGTCCAGCAGTTAGGACCTTCCACCCTCCAGTTTTCCAAGATGCCACAATGAAAGGCTTATCTGTCCTCATCCTGACACATTAATCTTTGGTGATACAAACAAGATGGGTAATAACAGTACTTTTTCTCCTAGTCATCTGCCTTCTCATCTCCCTCAAGAAACAGAAGCCTGGTGTCTCTGGGATGAGAATAAACAGGATACCTCTCCAGCCACACCTTTTGCTGAGCATGAACCCACCAACACCCTTCTCTCCCCTCCCCCACGTTGCCCCATGCCCGCAGGAAGTAGCCAGACTTGAGCAGATGCCCTTTTATCCAAAGAGAGCCTAAAATGTTGCTCATATGTATCACCTCAGCTTCCTGTCACCCCTTATACAAAGAATCTGGAATGCAATCCCAGCCTCCAGCCTCCATCTTTGGAAGGCCCCTCCCCTGAGCCCTGCCAAACCTTGACGCCTCCCCAGGAAAGATCAAGACAACTCCCACAGTCTATTTAAAATAAACATGTGGTCTTCCCTCTTCCTCTTTGGTGTATGTATTGGCTTTCTGTTCCCCACTTGAGCCATCCGAGAGTGCAGGCATCCAATTAAACCGGGATATCTTTTAATTTGGTCTGATTTGGTCTGATTGGGATTATTTGCGTCAGCAGAGAGGCTCGTTTTTAGGAATATTCCTAACAGTCTCTTCTTCTGTGATGTTTCCTGAGTTATAGATTCAGGGTCTTTGATGTAGACTGGGGCTGGGATCCTTAGGATCCATTGATCTGTGCATTGTGTCAAGTTGTGGGTTTTTATGCTGGTCTCCATTTGCTGTGTATTATTTGGGGAATAACTTGGACTACTCTGACTAACCACTAGAAAGGGGGTTTTCTCATGCATGGTACTGGAGTTTTGGTTCATCTCTGGTTCTTGCAGGGAGCATTATCAACCCAAGTAGCATACCTTTATTTACATATGCATATATACATGCACTTACATCTATTATATATAATTTAAGTGAATATAAAATAATATGATTCCTTGAGGCTTTATCAAAAAAAACTTGGTGTGCTCTATCCCTTTTCCCTCCTTTTTTCTTTTAAATTGGCAACCCTCCACAGTTGGACACTTCACCTAGGTTTCCATTTCCCACTTCAAATCACCTGTATTCTGCCATTCTTTTCTAAAACCCCCATGGTTCCTTTGTAATTTGCTGATTTATATAGTTACTCCATGTTATAACTCAAATCTGAAGATTTGGAGCTAGGAATCACAGAGAGAGAATATGCAGCATTTGTCTCTGTGTCTTAAGTATCTCATTTAATAGAGTCTTTTCTAGTTCCATACATTTACCTGCAAATTTAATGATTTAATTTTTCTTCACAGATAAATAATATCTCACATTTTATAACAAATGTACCACATTTTCACCAGTTGAAGGACATCGAGTTGCTTTCTTTTCCATTGCATAGAGTAGCAATGAACAGGCTGAACAAGTATCTGTGGAGTAGACCAGTGTGTTGAGCCCTTGGACATAGTCCAAGAAGTAATATAGCTGAATCATTTGGTAAATTTAGTTTAGTTTTCTGATGACTTTTCATACTGAATTATGGAGTGGCTGTACAATTTTAGAAACCTACTAATGGTAAATGAGAGTTCCTCTCTTCCCCAAACCAGAATTCCCTGTCAGGTGTTTTGTTGGTCTTAGTTATTCTGACTAGGATGAGATGATATCTCAGAGTTGTCTTAGCATTTCCCTAACTTCTAAGAATGATAAAAACTTTTTGAGTTATTTCTCAACCATTTTTATTTGTTCTATTAAGAACTCTGTTTAGACCCAATACTGACTAGTTTTTTGAAAACTTGACACAAACTAGAGTCCTTTTAGAAGAGGGAACCTCAATGAAGAAAATTCTTCCACCGAATTTGCATGTAGTCAAACCTGTGGTGAATTTTCTTGATTGATGATTGATATGGAAGGTTCCAACTCACTGTGATGGTGTCACTCATGTCAGTGGCTATGTCAGATGAGCAGCAGATGGCAATTAAAATTCAAGGGGTCAGCCCACCAGGAGGAAACTTCCTGATGGGTGAATCTCAGTTAGGAGAAGACCCAGACCCCAGACCCCAGAATGTCTTTTGCTTCTTCTGTCCCTTTACACTGCTACCGGTATCTTTCTCTGGTATCTGACATGGTTGAATGGGTTTGGGGAGATTCCCACTGCCTATAATGTAATATGTTTATCTCCTGGAAACATCCCATTCTACTGGGCATTTTTAGCACTGAATTACTACAAGGATGATCCCTCCCTAAGCTGTACTATCTAATTAATAATAAAAATGTTTGCGTACAGAGTTTTGAAGAATAAAAGTAGCCTTAAGATGAAACCCCCCAGAAAACAATCTAAATTTCACAAGGACACATGGTTGACATAAAAATTACAAAGCAGCCCAACTGCTACTTATTGTGAACTATTATTTTAAGGTGTGTGTAGCAGGAGGAGTGGTCTTGTTGGGGGTTTCTGTCCTGCCCAGTTTCCACAGTCTTTGGGTACCAAAGAAAATTGCACAGAGGTCTCCACAAGTTATAAAACTGATTGGCCCATTAGCTCAGGCTTCTTATTAGTTAGCTCTTATAAATTATATTAACCCATTATTCTTGTCTATGTTAGCCACATGGTTTGGTACCTTTTTTGGTGGGGTAGGTTGCATCTTGCTTCTTCTGTGATCTGGGCAGGAATGGGGAAAGAGCTTCCTTCTTCCCAGAATTCTCCTATTCTCATTGCCCCACCTCTACTTCCTGTCTGGTTGTCCCACCTATACTTCCTGCCTGGCTACTGGCCAATCAGCATTTATTTAAAACATGATTGACAGAATACAGACAATTCTCCCGTAGCAGGTGTGGTACATTTCTTCCTATTGCTTTTGTTCACAATGTAAAATCATGTACATTTGTGTGATTAAATAAAATTAATCTGTGATCAGGAGACTGAGTCAGAAACTAGCTGACAGGAAGTGGTAGGGAGGAACCAGGTATAGAGAGTATTCTGAAGTGGGGGCCCAGCAGAAGGTCTGGGGTGTTTTCTGGAGACATGAACAAGACGAGAAGATTAGCTACTTGCAATTCAGACTCTCTGAGCTAGCAGAATCTCACCTCAACCTTTGAATCCTGAGTTCTAGAGAGGGATAGAGATCTAGATAAAGTTTTACTTAGTGCTTTTGAGAGGGACAGTGCATGAGGGAACAGAGTTCCCACCAGCTGCAGCCCTTGCTGCCAAATCCCTGCTGGTAGCAGCAGAGTTACAGTTGTTGATTAGGATAGCAGTGCTTAAGGTGAAAGACCCCAACCGATTTTTCATAATGAATTAAATGAATTGGGTAATGGAAAAACTGCAAAGCATAACAAACAGGTTTGGCCATTGCACTCCAGCAAGTTCCTCCTCCCCCACTGGGCAGGAAGACTAACTATTATCAGGACCACTTGCAGTCTTCTGGGCTAATGGTTATCAGAACTGGTTAAGGTCTTCCTTGCAGCAAGAAATTACAAAACTGCAAACTAGGTTACAGCCGGAATGAGCAGGATGTCACATGTCACGTAGTCAGCAGGATGTCACATGTCATGTAGTCAGCAGGATGTTACATGTCATGTAATCAGCAGGATGTCACTTACTTGAAGTTTTTTTGGGAGTAGGCTGGACTATGCTAATTTTGTTCTGGGTTGAACTCCAGTTTGAATATTTAGACCAATCCCAATTGTACCCATACCTCATATTATAATTCATGGAAAACTTGTGATTTTGTCTATAAAAGCTTGCTTGCCTGGAT
>JAQHUG010000708.1:3254-32559 GCA_028555095.1 Dicrostonyx torquatus | reverse complement strand
TTTGTGCTTATAAAATGTTTTATATTGTTGATATTTAAACTTAAAATAAAAGGCTAAAAATTAGGGTCAGAGCCATAAGCACCAAAAGCTAACCAGAAATGGAAATGTTCATTTCTTGTGATGCAGAAGACAATGAACTAAGCAGTTTGATAGAGGGCTTGGAACAGCATTCAAGCCTATGGATCTCAGTCTTTTGGGGGTTGTTGTGTAGGGGTAGTCTAGCATGTCAGATGTTTAAATTAAAATTCACAACATAGGCAAAAATTCAGTTATAAAATAACAATGGAAAAATTTTATAATGGGGGATCACTATAATATGAAAAACTATATTAAAAGGTCAAAGCATTAAAAATATTAATTAATGGTTTAAAAATGTATTTCCTTGTTCAAGATCTATTCAGGCTTAAAAATGTGTATTTAAAAGCTTCCTTGTCTTTGCTAACTGTGTTAGGTTTAAGCTATTTAGATAAACTGAGTCACAAATTTTTGTATTAATACTAAGAGGTTTGGTCCTCCTCTTTTGGGAAAAAAATGTTGTTTCTATGTCAGTCACTCTAGGGTAATTAGAGATTCAATGGTCTTGTTAAGAAATAAATTAACAATAAAAAATAAAACGCTCATGCTGAAGCTGGATGGTATAAAACTTGTTCAACTGTTCTCCTTGGTTAACCTCCTTACTTTCAGCTCTCAGCCCCTGCCTTATCAATAGACCGATGGCTTTTTGTTTGAGAACGGGTCAATACTATTTGACTGATGCTACTGAGGTCCCAGTATCAACCTTGAGCCCTGGACAGACAAGACCCATGATTGAGTCCTGTCACCAGTACTTGCGAAGGGGAAAAAATATAGGGCCCAGGGCAACTTTCCAAGGGAACTTGGTATACGCCTGCCAAGATGGGTTTTATAGATCAGCAGGAAGGTAGACCTGAGTTTCAGTTTGCCCTATGGCAATGCTAGCTCTTCCTTCTGTTCCCATTTCACCCTGGGACCTGTTCCTTGCCTTTGCAGGAGACAGCATTAACAGCTAGATACAAACTTGTTCTGTTTTTACCCTTGGAATGACTAATTCAGTTTCTTTATTAGCTTCAATTCAAAATCATTACAAAATGTAAAGTTCTAGTCTTATAAGAACTGCTGACTTATTATAGACTGTTAGAAAATGCAAGTTAGTCAGTCATCCTTAAAGTACTGATATAATTAATTACAAGAATAAACCTTATTTAGGTCCTTGTATATGTTTTCAAAGTCAAACTTAAAACAAGTAACTAAAAACAAAGTTTGTCTAATCAGACATACCTAGGCAGCCCTCATACTTCAGAGATCTGCAGAATATGGCTCTTAAAATAATGATTTAAAAACTTATTATATTAAACAGAGACTCTAAGATCCTAGCAGTAACCCAAGGTCTCCAAAAAGAATTATGGGACACCATGATGTCTCCACCCAGATTATAATGATGCTGACCACTGGGCGAGGTGCCCCAGTGCAACACCTGCTGCCAGGACCTGGTCCAGACTGTGGACAAACAGCAGGATATTAAAAAATTGATTACACCACTTTTACCTAGACAAAATAAGGTCAGTCTTTTCCATGTCCCTCTTCCACAGGAAAAATATTCACCTTATGGGCCTGGCTAAGACTGTAAGACTGCTGTTTTGAATACTTCTGCCTCCAATGCTATGGAGACCTGAGTATGACTAACTGTATATGGACTCTGGTCCCTGACAATTTTAATAGATTTAGAAACTACTTGGTCTGTACTCAGATATACTTTATTTATTCTTCTGGGATCTCTGATAGTATTAACGACTAGGGCAGTTATAATGTCAGTTTAGTAACAAAAGGTATCCAGATCCTTCCACAAAGCTATAGACAACTTGTTAGCTCATTCTAAAGCTACTATGTCTCTTAAAAATGTTTTAAGGTCTGAGGATATAAAATTTAATAGCTTTAAGGGTCCAAAAATGACTTAAGATGTAAATACAGGTTAAGATATGGAAAATGTTTCTGATTTCTTTCCCCCTCTATTGTATAGTTCTAATAAGCTGATAGAGCAATGACTACTTACTGTTTGGGACACAAGCTCAAGATTTTAGATTTATTCTCATTGCCATTTAAATATGAACTAAAAGGTATTTCTCATTGGGCCAATGGCATCTCTGTCCAAACCATACATGGTTCTCTGGACAGCAGAAAAATATGCATGCTTCTAACCAAAATAATAACCAAAATCTGTAGTTTTTGCTAGGACTCAGAGGTATGAGTCTATTTCTTCTGTTTACCTGTTATCTGCTCTTTTTCTACATTTTAACTTCTGTTCCTAGTTTAAACTTATCTCAATAGGCTTCCACTTGGCTGGCAGGTGCATCTGAGCATCAGTTGCTGACTATAACCTGCTCTTAATAGTGGCGAGCCCTGGACTTCCTAAAAGCTAATGTGGACTAGTCCAGCTGATATGAATGTTCCCTGTTCCTTCAACAGAGTCTGATGAGTGCTCCATTGCCTGAATTTCCTTTCTACCTTTGACTAGCCTTTCAACAACCCAATATCAGCTTAAAGTAGTTGCGGAAAGAAACACACCATCCCATGCTCCCTGCCCAGAATAGGTTGAAAGACTGAGACAAGGGGGAGCTCCCTGGCATGGGGAACAAAATAGCTACCTATGGTGCTCATTGATATACAAAAAATAGGTCCAGAATTGTCAATTAATAAATTTATTAACTAAAATAGATATTAGATCCCAATAATACCTCCTCAAGACCATGATCAAGCAACAGGACCCTGGGTCCTGTCATTGGTGCTTGTGAAGGGGGAAATGTAGAAGCCAGCCATGATAAGCTAAATAGAAACAGTCCACCCAAAGGAAGTTCTTTTTTTGTAGTCACAAACCCTGAAGTTTATCGAACACTTTAAAAAGTAATAATATTTTCCTGTGTATCAGTATCACAACAATTAAATAAGTTTCATATCCAGGGATAGATTCAATTTAATTTGGGTCATTTCTATAAAAATATTTTTATAACAAAATATACCAGAAACTTAAAATAGCTTTGAGTAAATCGGTTATTTTTTTAATCAGTCAAATGGATGGAGCTAGAAAACATCATACTGAGTGAGGTAACCCAGACCCAGAAAGACAATTATCATATGTACTCACTCATAAGTGATTTTAAAACATAAAGCAAAGAAAACCAGCCTACAAATCACAATCACAGGGAACCTAGACAACAAAAAGGACCCTGGGAGACTTACATGGATCTAATCTACAAGAAAAATAGAAAAAGACAAGATCTCCTGAGTAAATTGGGAGCATGGGGACCATGGGAGATGGTTGAAGGGGAGAGGAGAGGAAGTGAGGGGAGCAGAGAAAAATGTATAGCCCAAAGGAAGTTCTTAACTTCCATCCATTATCACCTGCCAGTGTAGGACTCAGCCATCAATAAATTTAACTGAGGCCTGAGTCTCAGTAATTTATCCTGAAGCAATACCTGATTGCAGGAAGAACTACAAACTGAGCTTACCCTAGCACCACCCAAGAACAGACCATCCCAAGAAAATGCCCAAAGTTCCAACCGTTGTAGATTGGATCACCTGACAGCACACACTCACCAGGACACCCCTAGACAAATGTCAGTCAATTAGGGGTCCCAAACATTAAAAATCCCTCACCCCCACCTTTACTAGTATAAAAACCCAACTCTAACTGAGCTCAGGGCTCTCCGATTATTCCTATATGTTGAACACACAGAGACCGAGTTTACAAACTTGTATAAAATAATAAAGGCTCTTTTCTTTCACATATGGGACTCAGTCTCCTTGTTGTTTTCTAGGGGACTTAGCAGATCTGGGCATAACAATAACTTGGTGAGATAGGGAAAGGTAGGGGGTCATATAAAGGAGGTTGGGTTAGTTCACTGACATACACTGTAGATTTGGGGTAGATTCTGTAAAAAGTCTTATCTGCTGTGGTGAGAGTCAGGTATGTTTGGAGAAACGATAGAAGCAATTTAGTATTAGAGTAAATATTTGATGTGATTAACGAATACTATCCTGTGTTGAAGGAGAGCTAGATATTTTGTTATCTGAGTTATGTAGTATGTTGGGTTATGTAGTAGGGTTGAGTTGTAAGGGATGGAAAGGCAGCTTGATGGGCTCCCATGTTGGTGCAATTATTGCCTTTATTGACAATGGAGGAATCAGTCTGATGTGCTTTGTAATGAATCAAGCCCATTTGAGAGGGTAAAGGAGAGGCTTTGAGGAGGTTATGGATATTTGAAGAGTTAATAATTGAATTATATTTTGTGTCTGTAAATCCTCATTCCTTCCAAATGGCTGAATGTGTTAGCAAGATATGGAAAGTGTATTTGGAGTCCGTATACACCATTAACGAAGTATTTTCAGTGATTTGGAAGACTCTGGTGAGGGCTAGTAATTCTGCCTGTTGATTGGTGCGGGTGTGGTAAGGAGGTCCCCTCGATGATGGCATCATCTGAGACTACTGCATATCCTGCAACATGGTGACCATCTGTATAAAAAGTGTAGGCAGAAGTAGCTAGAGGACCCTCTTATATGTGAGAGGGACGGGCATATCTTCAAGAGTCTCTCAACAGGAGTGAAGAGGGTCTGGAGAATGTTGGGGTAAAGGGTTAAATGTGCAGGGATTGAGGGGAGAGCAGGTAAGACATGTGAGTGATGAGTTTTTGATAAGAGAAATTCATAGAATCTGAGACAGTGTGAGGGATTGGGGTTGATAGGAGGGGGGAATAGATTGTGAGGTGATCCCAGAGTTAATGCTTTAGATTTAGAGATGAGCATAGAAACTGTAGCAAGAGTTTGTAGACAGGGAAGCCAACCATGGATAGTGTCTAAAGTTTTGGAGAGGGTCAAAGGTCAAGATGGAGAGAGTGGATTCCTTTTGCTACTGGTGGCTGGGAGCCAGAGTTGAGAGCTGAGGGTGTCCCCAGGGATCTCAAGTGGACAAGAGAGGGGTCTCTGGAAGGGAGAGATCATCACCTAACCCCCCACCAAGAGAGGAACAGGATTTTCAGGAGATTAGGAACAGGCACCAGATTCCAGCAGAGAGGCCACCAAAAGTGAAAGGAAAACAAGCTGAACTGAATGGAATGTACCTGATAGCTGTCTAAGGAAGCTCACTATAGCCACTGAAGACTGGGGCAGGGTGCATTCTCCCCACCCCCAAGACAGAGGGAGGTGGCGCCAGACACTCAATGGTCATCACCCAGTGTCTCAGGGAATGTTTAGGACAGGAAAAAATCATCGAATAGACACTGCTGGGTGAAGTGAACAGGCACTGGCTAGTCAGGAAAGTGGAAGAACTGCCTTGGAGGTCCTATAGACAGATCTGAGTCAGGGTCCAAGTCACAGCAGCAATGTAGGGGGTTGGAACAGCCTTCCCTCCCCCAATAGAATAGGATACACCCAGACACCAAGCTCTCAGTGTGAAGGAGATTTATTATGCAGAGGGGCAAGTAGTGGGGGGCCTGCCTCTCAATCCAGTAAAGGCAGACAACAAGCAGTAACAGCAAATGGTGTTTTTACGGTAGTGAGATTTTAAAGAGAAGGGGTGGGGGCATCTGTGCAAGGTGCGTTGGCAAGTCCCAATTGAGTATGTTAACCAAATAATGAATTTTGATTGTTGGACCTTGGTGTTTAGTCTCAGGAATGAGTCAGTGGCCAGATAAGGGAATAATAGACCTTAGGGACTAGTTTTAGGAATGTAATCTAATGGTTAGGAAGGGAGAGAACAGGGTAGAAGTCAAAACCTGTCAGTGCAATGTTTGCCATCCTTGAGCCTATTAGAGATCCCTTAGTGACCTGTATATTAGACAAAGTAGGTGTATTGAACTCACTTGCTATTAGTGGGTTGATGTTTATCTGTGTCTTTAATTCCAGTAGTATACTTTTCAGATATAGTGTGCACTATAGTTTGGTACATAAATGTTTAGGATTGTAGTGTCTTCACAGCTAGTTGTTCCCTTGATCATAATGAAGTGTTTTATAATGAAGTGTTATTCTTTATTCCTTCTGATTATTTTGACTTTGAGGTCTGTTTTATCAGATATTAGGATAACAATGGCTGCTTGCTTCCAAGTCCATTTTGACTGAAGTACTTTTTCAGACATCCTTTCACTCTAAGGAAGTGCCCATCTTTAAAGGTAAGAGGAATTTCTTGTAGACAAGAGATAGATGGATTTTTTTCTTGATCAAATAAACTAACATAGAGGCCATTAATCATTAAAATTATTGAAAGTGTTTTGATTGTAAACATTCTGTTGTTTCTTGGTGGCCTTTTATCATTTAGCAATTTAGCTTTGCTTCTTTTTTCTCTAGAGTCCCTTGGTGATGCTTATTCCTTTTTTGCTGGGTACAATAGTCTAAGTTGTTAGTCCTGGTTTTTAGAACTTGGAATGGACTACATAGACTTTTCTGGCTTTCCTTAAATTTTCATTGAGAAATCAGCTGCTATTTTTGATGGGGTTTCCATTTATGTGACTTGCATTTTTTTCTCTTGAAGTTCTCAATAATATTTCTTTTTATGCATGATAGTTTAACTCTAAGATATCTTTTGGGTTCTTGTGTATTTGTTGTTTTGAATGTCTTTTTTTAGCTACATGTATAAGTCTTTCCTTAATTTGTGGAAGTGTTCTTCATGATCTTGTTGACTTGGGATTCTTCCCAGGTGACTCTATACAAGGACTACCTAAGTAGCTCAGAAGTTAGGAGCCCTTATTGAGCAATAATGAAGACTGGAGTCTGGATCTCAGCACTCGTCTAACAAGTCAATCATGCAGTATATGCCTATAATGCCAGAATTAAAGCAGACAGACTTACTAGCTTTTAGACTAGCTGAGAAAATGTGAGCTGTGGGTTTGGGAGGGACCCATCCTTCAAATAATAGGATACTCTTCTGGCTTCCACATAAACACTTGCACACAAATGCACATGCACACACGTGCACACATACACACATGAATACAAATAAATGGAAAAAATTAAAAATCATATATCATAAACTAATGAGATTTACTTCTATAGTATAAAGATGATTCAATATGTAATGATTAACCAACATAGGATATCAGATGAACAGTGAAAGACAAAAGACACATCATCTCAGTAGAAGTAGAGAGTCCTTCACAAAACTCAACCCATTTTCATAATGAAAATACCCAATAAACTAGGATAAAAACTAATATGAGTATGTTAAGTATATTTTGAAAGCATACAGCTAACATGTTCAACAGTGAGAGCTTTTCCTCTAATACCAGGAAGTATAGTTATGTTAATTACTTTTACCACTTTAAGTCAACATGATATTAGGATTTTAGTTAAAATAGTTAGGGAGATCATTAGAGAAGCTTCCTCATACAGCAGATGGGAACAAATACAGAGACCCATAGCCAGATATAATGCAGAGAGAGACAGAGACAGAGATCCCTAAATAGGATGTTTCCATCAAATCCCACCCCACAGGACTCAGGAAACCCCAGAGAAGAGGAGGCAGAAAGAATGTAAGAGCCAGAGGAGGTGGAGGGTACCAAGAAAACAAGGCCCTCTCAAACAACTAAGAAAAGCCCATATGAACTCACAGAGGCTGAAGCAACAAGCACAGGGCTTTCATGGGTCTGTACCAGGTCCGCTGTGCAAATATTATATCTCCCAATTGAGTGCTTTTATGGGATTCCTGAGTGTGCAAAGGAGTGTGTGTCTGATTATTGTGCCTTCTCTTGAGTTCTTTTTCCTCCATTGGTTTGTCCTGTTCCTATCCAACTTTAATATAATGATAGTTTTTCTCTCATTATATTTTATTTTGTTATATTTTAATATTATGTCTTAGAGCCCTGTTCTTTTCTCATGGGAGACAGAAAGGAGGTGAATCTGGACAAGAGGGGAGGTGGGGAGGATTTTGGGTGAGTAGAGGGAGGAGAAACTGTAATCAGGATATGTTTTATTAGAGAAGAATCTATTTTCAATAAAAGGGGAAAATAACAAAAAAGAAAAATAGTTATGAAAAAAACTGAAACTGATGGTGTCCATATTGAAAAGGAAAATGTAAATGTATAAATGACATAATATATATGGAAACTCCTAAATATTACATAAAATATTACAAAATTAATAATGGAATTCAGTAAAGTTCTAATGGACAACCAAATGGCTGCATTTCTGTGCACTAACAATGAAAGATCAAAAAAGGAAATCAACAAAAGCAATTCCACAGCTCAATTTATATTGGCATTAAAAAGAACAAAATATTTGAGAGTTAATTTAACTAACAAAGCAATGCTGTGGGAACTCCTTCAGTCAATAGCCTTTAAGATACCAGCCCACTTTGGATGTGGTCTCGTGTATTATAAATGCAGATGAAAAGCCTGTGTGGGTTCTCTTGGCTGCTGAGTTTGGTTCTAGTTCCCAGCACATATAGAGAACTGCAAATTGCTACTCCTTCTGTGAGTTTATCCCCAGAAAAATAAACCTTTGTTATAATCCATTTTGGGCTATTGTGGAACTTTTTTGTATGCCAACAAACTTAAACATTGTGAATTACAAGACAGCACTGAAGAAAATTCAGTGAGACATAAATGGTGACATCCCATGTTCATGACCTGGAAGATCCAGTATTGTAAAAAGACAGTGCTACCAAAATCAATCTAGTAAATAAATTCAATTGCTATAAAAAGTCATGGATGATTATACAGAAATATAAAAAATAACTTAAAAATTCACATGGAATTTCAAAGGCCCCCTAAATAGGGAAATAATCTTGAAAATTAAAACAAAATTATATGACTTATACTTCCTAATGTCAGACTCATAGCCAAATGGAATCTAACATAGGGACCAGAAAAAATGCACATATGTAGTCAAAGCTTCTATAACCACTCAATGTATGAAAGACAATCTTCTTGATAATGATGCCAGAAAAAAAATTATATGTAATTGAGAAAGACCAAAAGTGGGCCAAATCTATACATACCCATTCTAACACTGAAATGTTCTATAAACACCATATTAATTTATAGTAAGAATATGGAAGTTTAATGCTTGAACATTAAATGTAAATATTTTAGATTGGCTAATACGGGTCTTAGTAATGAAAAACTATTCAGTTTCTCTAATATGTGCAGTAAAAGGCACTTTGTCATAGTAAAGAATGGCATCATTCTTCCCTTATCTACAGGATTCTTGGTAAAGTTTAGGCAATATTTGCAATAACAAAATTTATCTCATTATTCCCATGTGTTACTGGTGTATTCGCCAATGAAATAACCACATTCACACAGATGCAAACATGTATGCATATGCAAAACACATTTTGTCACTTCTGTATACCTTAACAGCTGAGGGAGAAATATTAAATGTCAATACTCTCATTGATATTGGCTTCTTTTGAGAATCTATGAGCTTCCCATTCTGGATCATCAAGATGTGTATGTGTGGAGTGGGTAGCAGAGAAAGAATGTGATTATGTGAAAGCATGTTAAGTTTGAAATATAAAATTTAGTGAATACATAGTTACTTGTCCTGATTAATTCAAGCTATCAACTAGATACAACCTGTGGCCATTTCTGTGAGAGATTGTCTTGATTGATGATTAATATGGGAAGGCCCAGGTCACTATTAGTGGGTGGCACCATCCTAGTCAAGTGGTCCTGGGATATATAAGAAGGCTACCTAAATGTGAGTCAAGGAGTAAGACAAAATGCAGTTCAGAGAGTGAGTCAGTGATCAGATTCCCTCATAGTTTTTGCCTCAATTTTTGTTTGAGTTGCTGTCCTCACTTCCCTCAATGATGGACTTGTATGTCAAGTAAACCCTGTGTTTCTGTAAGTTGCTTTTTTAAAATAAGTGGTTTATCCCAGCAACAAAATGAAACTAGAACAGAAATTGTTATTGGGAGTGTAGTGTTGCTGTCATAGATCTGACCATATGTTTAAGGGGAAAGATTGTGGAAACTTCAAGAACTTTAAACTAGAAGAGCCAGTGAGTACTCAGAGCTTACTAGACTTCTATGTGAGCTTGTCCGAGTAGAGGGGGAAAATGCAATAATGGAGGCCTGGGTTGTAAAACTACAGAGGGAAGCATTTGAGTCAGAATCAGCTGCGATTAATAAGAGGTCGGCATCATTAAGATGAAACCAGGGCAGTATTTTCTTAGGGTCAGCACATAGAAGCTGTGATCTAAGGGAGATAAGGCTATACATTAAGGTAGCAGAAAGAACTTGGCAAATATTGTCTCCCTTGTAGTACTAGTAGGTTTTGCTTGCTTATTTATTTATTTGTTTGTTTTACATCCTGACCACAGTTTCCACTCCCTCCTCTTCTCCCAGTTCCTCCTCACCACCTTTCCTTTGCCTCATCCTCCATCCACTCCTCCTCTGTTTCTATTCAGAAAAGGGCAGGCCTCCCATGAATATTGACAAATCATGTTATATCAAGTTGTACTAAGACTTGGCACTTCCCCTCATATTAAGACTGAACTGACAACCCAGTATGAGGAATAGGATCCCAAAAGTCAGGGAAAAAGACAGAGACAGCCCCTGATTCCACTATTAGGAGTCCCACAAGAAGACTAAGCTACACAACTATCATATATATGCAGAGGGCCTAGGTTGGTCCCATATAGGCTCCCTGGTTGTCAGTTCAGTCTCTATGAGCCCAGGTTGGTTAATTCTATGGGTCTTCTTGTGATGTCCTTGACCCCTCTGGCTCCTACAATCTTTCCTCCCTACTCTTCTACAGGATTTCCTGAGTTCAAACTAATGTTTGACTGTGGGCCTTTGCTTCTGTTTCCACCAATTGCTGGATGAAGTCTCTCTGATGACTATTGGGCTAGGCACCAATCTATGAGTATAGCAGAATATCATTAGGCATCATTATATTGAGTTTTTTGCCACTCATGTTTGGTTCTATCCTAGGTCTCTGGACCATCCAACCTTTCAGTCCTGGTGCTCCAGGCAATGTCAGGCTTACTCTCGTGGTATGGGTCTCAGGTTGGACCAGTTGTTGGTTGGCCACTTCCATAATCTCTGTGCCACCCTTACTCCACTACATCCCATAGGTAGGACAGACTGTAGGTCAAAGGTTATATGACTGGGTTGGTGTTCCACTCCATCCACAGGAGATGACCAGTTCAGGCTAAATATACACAATAGCTAGGAATCTTAGCTTGGGTTATCCTTATAGATTTCTGGGAGTTTCCCTTGTGCTAGGTTTCTACCTGACCCTGAAATGCCGCCACCCTTTCCATTGGTTTCTTTCAGTACTCCCCGCTGCATTCCTCCACACACTTGATCTCTCCTGTACTCAACCCTACTTGCCCCGTGTCCACCCACAAAATCTCTTCCATTTCCCCTTCCCAGGGAAATCCAAGTGCCCCCCACCTTGGGCCTTCCTTGTTATCTAGCCTCTCTGGGTCTGTGGTTTATAATATGGTTATACTTTACTTTACAGTTAATATCCACTTATGAGTGAGTACATACCATGTTTGTCTTTCTGGGTCTGGGTTACTTCACTCGGGATGATTTTTTTTCTAGTTCCATCCATATGCTTGTAAATTTCATGATTTCATTTTTTTAATGGCTGAGTGGTACTCTATTGTATAAATATACCACATTTTCTTTATCAATTCTTCTGTTGAAGGATATATAGGTTGTTTCCAGGTTCTCGCTCTTACAAATATAGCTGCTTTGAACATAGTTGAACAACTGTCCTTGTGACATGATTGAGTGGTACTAGTTTTGAAGGCATGAAGGAGTCATAGAGAGCCACTGAGGCTTTGGCATTTTTTGGCAGAGTTTGAATCCCTACTGAGAAGCCTCATTAACAGTGGAGAGTCCCCAGTTGTTCACCAAGGACAGTGGCAGATATGGGGTCGTGCCAACATGAACTTGTGTTTGAAACAAGCTATGTATGCTACAGATGGCAGAGCATGATTAGTGCTTTATAACCCAGATGACCATGAATGATTTCCAGATATAAGATACTGAACTGAAGGATTTTATTTACACTGCAGGATTTTGGGGGCTGCTTTGATCTGATTATAACTACAAGCTATTTTTCCCTTTGGGAATAATAAAATATTTAACATTTTTTTATTTTACAGTACTACACACTTAAAACATAGTTTCATTAGGCACCTGGGTCTGAACAGTAATGCTTCACTCATTCTTTTTGGCTAGTATGTATGTGCTCCCAAATACTCATGGGCATACCCACAGGTATGCCTCCATGCCTTCACAGTCATAGACCAAAAGTCAGACTAAACTAGTCTTCCTCTCCCCTCATTCTCTCTGTGCGTGCAAACACTCACTCCCAAAAGAGAAAAACCACAAAAAAGGGCTGGGATCCTTTATGAGGAGTGGTCATGAGCCTCCTCACACCCTCCTATCATATTTAATGTTCTATCTCAAATTCATCTGTACACACACAGAAAAATGGGAAGACACACAAAACCCATGAATGCAGAGTCAGTGGGGGTGTGTGTGTGACAGTGTATGTATGAGCAAGCAGATTATGGAAGTAGGTTACGTATTGTCTGCCTGAACTCCTGTTTTATTGTCTTAGAACACATAGACCAACAGATAATTAGTAGTGCTTATTTTTAAATGGCAGACAGAAATTACTTCAATTTGAACATGTGTTTCTCTTTTTAAAATGTGTTATTTGGCAAATAATTTGAAGAAAATATATCTCACGGATGTGTTATGTTTCTTTTTAGAAGATATTCTGCTTTATAGATGACAGCGTTCATATTGCATATATTTGTATGCTAACTGAAAGCTCAAATGTCATATACCTATGATTTACATACAGTTTCACATTTTTATTTTCTATATTTTGTTTATCTCTGAGTACCACATATTTAAAATGAGATTCATGATATATTTGTTGGCTACTGTCTTTATCAGTGTTCTGCCATGACCATGGAAACTATTATAAAAGAAAGCATTTAATCGAGGCTTGCTTACAGTTTCAGAGGTTTAGTCCACTATCATCATGGTTGGGAGTATGGCAGCATGCAGGCAGACATGGTGCTGGAGAAGTAGCTGAGAGTTCCATACCTGGATCTGCAAGCCAGACAGAGGAAGAAAGGGACACTGGGCCTGACTTGTATCTTTGAAATCTCAAAACCTACCCCCATGAGACACTTCTCCAAACAAGTCCACACCTCCTAATCCTTCTCAAGTAATGCTACTCCCTGATGACTAAGCATTCAAATATATGATTCTATGCAAGCATTCTTATTCAAACTACCACACCACTGAGCAAATGGCCTGAAATGAATATTGAGCTAAGTTAACACAAATTAAAAGCTATAAATATACTTGGCAATGTAGAAATACATCAATAGTAATTGATCTTAATTTCTTATGAGCCAGGTATGGTGATTTGAATGAGAAGTGTCTTCCATGGACCCAGGTATTTGAAAACTAGCTCACCAGTTGGTGTCAGTATTTTGGAATAGTTATAGGGAGGTGCAGCCTTACTGAAGGAAGTAAATCGTTGGAGTGGGCTTTAAAAGTTTATAGCATAGCTTCACTTCCAGTTATCTTTCTCTGCTTCCTGCTTGCAGTTGAGTATGTAAACTCTCAGTATCATGTTTCTGCCTCATGCCTGTTGTTTGCTTCCAGGCTACCCTGCCATGATGGACTCTTATCACTCTGGAACCATAAGCCAAAATAAAGTCTTTCTTTCATAAATTGTTTTGGGTTGTGGTGTATTGTCTCAACAGCAGAAAAGTAACTAATAAGGCAGTCTTGTGAATAATTTAAGTACTGCTGCTCAACTTGCCACTTAGTCTGTCTTAGTATTTGCAGATATCTTGGAGGTTGTTATTAAAATGCAAAGTGTTTACTTTTACTTTGTTTACATTGGAAAGTAATTAGGAGAATAATTAATAATTAATAAATTAATGTGTAGTTTTGAATTTTTCACAAATGCAAACATTAATTAATAACAAAGATAAATACACGTAGTATTTATGTACCTGGTTATTCTGCTAATAAATCACAGAGCTGGGATTGGAATTCAGATAGCCTGACCTTAAAGACCCAGTACCTTAATGTATTTATTATCATGTATTAAAAATGAAATTTCATTGTATTTTTTGATTTTCAGATTATTCCCTAGAAAGATAGAAAGACAAAATCTCTCAGAAGCCATTCCTAACTAACGTTTTCTTCAAATAACCTTATGAAGTCCAGAATCACATGAATAATTCACTTTTAAATGCGAGTATAATTGAGCACGGTGGTACCCACCTTTAATCCTAACACTCGGGAGACACAAGCAGGCACAGCTCTGTGAGTTTGGGGCCAGCCTGGTCTAGAAAGCAAGTTCCAGGACTGCTAGGGCTGTTGCACAGAGAAACCCTGCCAAGAAAAAAAATAACAAAAAAGCAAGTATAAAGATAATTAAGGTGAAATCATAATTTTAGGTTGTTTTTATGTTTTAAAGATTTGTCTATTTTTATTTTATATGTGTGGATGTTTTGCATGCATGTATGTCTATGTGCTGTATGTGAAATACCCATGGAGACCAGAAGAGGGTGATGGATTCCCCTGGAACTGGAGTTAAAGGCAGTAGTAAGTCACCTGATGTGGGTGTTGAGAACAGAATCTAGGTCCTCTGCAAGAGCAGGAAGTGCTCTTAAACACAGAGTAGTCTTTCTACCACAATTCAAAAAGAAATGTGTGTGTGAGTATATTTGTCTGTGTCTATGTATGGGTATGTGTATGCATAAGTGAAGGTGCATTTGTAAGTCAGAAGTGGGAGTCAGATCACCTGGAGCTAGAATACAGACAGTTGAGAACTGCCTGATGTAGAGGATGGAAATTGAACCTGGGTCCTCGGCAAGAATGTTATTACCTGATG
Organism: Dicrostonyx torquatus; assembly: GCA_028555095.1. NCBI lineage: Eukaryota > Metazoa > Chordata > Mammalia > Rodentia > Cricetidae > Dicrostonyx > Dicrostonyx torquatus. The sequence goes on along the minus strand of JAQHUG010000708.1, from coordinate 17,662 downwards.
AGTCATCTCTCCAGTCTCTAAATTCTATTTTTTAAAAACATAGTTGGGACCTAAACTCTAGTGCAGGACTATGGGATGATGTATGATATATGATAGCCCAACCTCATGGTGTGAAAGATCCTTACACTAAAGATAAATCTAAATGAACTTCCCTCCTACCCCAAACTAGGGGAGCAATGGAGCCCCAAATTGTTTCCTTGGGAAAAGATGAAAGAAGAAGGAGAAGGAAAAGCAACCCCTGACATCAAGAGACTGGCCTTGTTGTTTGTTGGACATAACTCATTTTGTAGAATAACAACCTCACACAAGATTACTTGGGGAATGTAATAAAATGAGACAAACCTAGGTCACTTAATTGTCTAAGCATATGCAAAATAAAAAGTCACTATGCTGCACTCCTTAATATCAAATACCCCCCTCAAGATGCTAAAATGTGTGCACCTTTTTTTACATTGTGTGGGTGTGTGTGTGCATGCACGCACACACATACTTGTGGAGGTCAGAGCACAACTTGCAAGAGTACATTATCTCCTTGCTTGTGTGGATTCTGAGGATCAAACTCAGATCATCAGGCTCAGTGGCAAGTGCCTTTCTGAGCTATCTTGCCAGACTTCAACTGCTTTACCAAGTATAGCTTTATTATTTTCCTATTCTTCCCAGATTTATAGAGATACAACTAATAAATAGATCCAATTTTTTGCTAGTGTCCAACCTAGAGCAACCCCTTACTTCCTTATATATGCCATCAAAGTACACAAAGGCCAAATTCTAATACTTCTGGATCCATTCTATGGTCCTCTATTATATGTGCTTGCTTTCTCTGCAATGAGGACTTAAAAAAGCTTGGTGAACCTTAGGTGCATTCCTTGCGTACATTTGACAGAAGGCACTGACATGAAAGTTAAAGCAATGGGATCCTGGCCTTCTAATTACCTGTTTATTTCTAGGTAAATCCAGAAGAAGGCCATTTACCATTCTAGCTCGTGGAGACAACAGAAAAGGCCACGTGAAGCTGCAAGATGCTAGGCATTTACTGCAAAACAACAGGAGTCACCCATGTTCCTGATATTTATTATCTATTTTTGCGACAGTGTCTCACATCGCCCAAGCTGATATTAAACACCTTATATAGCTGAAGCTGGCCTTGAACTCTTGATCTTCCTGCCTCCACCTCCCAAGTGCTTGGATTACAGGTGTGCACCACCACCCTCAGCTTTAAATTTTTTTATGTTCCTGATTTTTTTAGTGCATAGAAGCAGTAAAACGATAAAAAAGAAACACTATTTGCAGCATGAGTTTGGGAGTATTAGTAAATTTCAAAGGTTAATATTAATTGTAGTGAAAGTAAACAGCTGTCTGCATTTACAAGATGCACATTGGCAAAATCCTTTGTTTATGTAACAGGTTGTCTGTTTCCCTGCAGACTTCCACTTATTGCAACTCTAAAGAAAATCACCAGAGTATCTATTATCATATCGGGGAGAACTTGACTTTGAAAGTCCTGCTTGGAATGGAATAGAAAGGGTAAAGCTCCTATTTTTCTTCCCCAGTTGAATCAGGCGGAAGTAAGATAAATGGGTGTGCTGGAAACTTACCTCTCTGGGCCACAGTCTGAAGGAAGAGGCATGTGCAATAGTGAACAGTGGAAGAATAAGTCATACCAAAGCTTTTGTCCCACTTTGGTTATAATTCAGTGAAATCACAAACATGTGGGATGGAAGTATAGGTAGGCAGCAATAACAATACCAAGTTAGTATTTCCTCACTACTTTAGGTGACACAAAAGTGACCAAGAAGGTCCCTTATCCTAGGGGGATAGATGTGATTCTTCAGAGTTTATCAAAGGGAGAAGTCAAACATCTGAGTTTCCCCAAAGGACAAAGGCAAACTCAGCTCTGGACGGTCTGACTGTCTGTGTCCCACTGTCCCCAGTCAATGCTCCCTCCAGTGTCATAAGGTAGTACATACAAATGATACTGCAGAAAGAGAGATAAGAAATTTAAATTATAGGCTAGCATTTAGGAATCTCTTATTTGTAAAGAGTACTTACATTATTAAACAGCAATGAATTTACTGGATTGATTAAAATTAATATTTTTGTTAAGATTTTTGTTTCCCAGCAACCCAATATAGATTAAAATTAGATCAGCTATAAATAATTTTAGAATATATATGTTAGACAGTGTGGGTAAATTTGCATGCAAGTATACACACACACAAAAACTGTAGAAAAATCAAAATATTAAGTGTTTGTCTTTGATGATTGCTTTTGATTTTAACTAATGTATATTTTCAATATTTTGTATAAGTCCTCCAATGAACATACTTACTGCCTTTATAATTCAAATGTTCAATTTTTAAAACATGAAACACCATAAAATTTTTATTCATTTTATTTTTCAGTGAAGGAACAGAATATGAAATATATTTTCAGAAATGGTGATGTCCATTCCACAAATGATTCAACATACTAAGAAAGAAAATTATACACTGTAATCACAGTTTGCACAATTACACAGAACAATATTTGCAACTTTTGAAAATACTGTAACTTACACATTAATGATAAACAGTAATTTCAATACAACTCAGTTTTAATATTTATCACAGTTACGTACAATACAGGAGCCTGTGCACAAGCTATTTATTATCAATAATAAATGTGATTTGTTACCAGAAATTCTCAACCATATGCAGGCCTCTTATGCATTAAAGCTTTAAATTTTACTGTATATTTACTGCAAAAAGACACAGGCACAATAAAATTAAGCCCATTGATTAAAGCACTAAGAAAAGAAGGGACAAAATAGCAAAACACTCTTAGGTGGATTACCAATATTTTCCTTGTAAATAAATAGCCTCAGTTATCACCTCTAATAATATTCACAGCCACAGATTAATAACTACATGGCACAAGGACTTCAGGAAAATTATACTACACACTATATTAATGTCTTTAATCATTTGCCAGTCTACATATTTTGAAAACATCATACCACTACAATGCAAGGTCAGGTTAATTAGTATTTGAATTTTTAAACTGGCATGCCAGGAAAAATACAGAACACAAGACTATAATTAACTGCTTATGTCTTCAGTAACTGCATGTAGGGCAGCTAATTTCAGAAGCATCTACTCTGCTTTAGCGATCAATGTCTTCTACTAATGCCTCGAGATTTTTGCAGCAGGCTTTAACCTCCTCAATTGCAGCCATCCAATCATCATAAATAATTTTGTCATAAATTTCATCATTTACTTCCCTAACAACACCCTCCTGCTGAGATTCAAGTGCGTCACCTGAGAAAAATAACACTGATCTTGGAATTATGTAAGTACGTAAATTATGACCAAGTAAAAAATCATCATTTTCATCCCCTCCATTTAAATTGATCCCATGAGGAGAGAAGAAATTGAAGAAAGAGTCCTTCGGAAAATCTTCGGTCACAGTTCGGACTGTTCCCCAGATGCGATGTCTCTGTTTCTTCTTGATGGTCCTCAGAGTGACATTCTTTCCTTCATTCCAATCTATGTCGCAGCCGGTGGCATACTCAATGGCAGTTCCCCTGTATGGGTGCGGATCATAGCATGCAAGCTTTGACTTAAGGACATAAGTCTTTGTCAACAGCTCATTCTTGAAATATTCATTGGGTTTGAAGTGAAATTCGAGTGTGAAGCTGAGCGGCTCCCCGGGTTCCGAAAGCTTCACTTTAATATCTGTCAGCAGCTTCAGAATAGGCTCGTCATACTTCTTAATCAAAGGAGTGAGTGCTTCAACGTTTTTTAAAACAGTCAACCAAAAGTCCGGAATTCCCTTAGGATCCTCTTCGTTACTCTCTTCTCCTCCGGTGGCCCCGGGGCTCTCATCTTCCTCCTCCTCCTCGTCGTCGTCATCATAGTCATAATAACAGTCCTCATAACCATCATCTTCATCCACATATTCATGCACCATGCCCTCTTCATTGCCGTTAGTCTCTTCCTCCTCATCCATCGCCTCCTCAAAATAGTCCTCACAGTCTGATTTATATTGGCATTCCTCTTCTGTGGGTTCATAGACTGCATTGATGATCTGACGCCTTTTTTCCAGTAAAGGTTGATACATTTCAGCAAACTTCCTTTCAATGTCATGAAATTCCCTCAGGAATTTGGATTCCAAATGGGCAGCTCTTGTTTGAAGCTTTTTAAGAGCTAACACACGGTACTTAACTTTCACCGGGAGACTTTCAACAAAATCAGTATCTAAAAGATAGCCGATAAGTCCTTTTGGACGATCTGCGTCAGAGTCCTCATCAGCATCCCCGCATTTCCCCGCACCTTCCCCGGACTCTGCAGCGGCTTCTTCACCTTTTCCCTCTTCCCCGATTCCAGCAGCAGTGGATTCTTCACCGCGTTCCCCGCCATGCTCAGCGGAGGCACCTTCTCCGCAGTCCTGACATTCCCCCGGCCCCTCCGCCATTACCTGGCTACCAAGCTCTTCCTGATTGGATTCAGACAGCTCCTTATGATCGGCTGACTCGGCCATTGTTTTCAAAAGATCACCTGCACTTACGGTGGCTAAGCCCGCAGATCAGGAGACCTGACCTCTGCCGGAAGACTCACCAATTATAGCAGATGCGCGGTGGCCGGGCGGAGATGGACCAAGCGGTGGTGGCCGGAGTGCTGGGGTGATGACAAGCAGGGAGCAGTGGAGATAAAAGGCGGTGCTGAAGCTGGGATAGCAGGATTGAAGCCTGGTGGTCTGGGCGGAGACGCAGGGTCGCCTATGGCTGCTCCGAAGGCTACTGAAGAAGCAGACAGACTGCAGAGAGCCGCAGTGGGCAGACCTCCGCAAGCTGTCTCTCCAGACACGCAGGGGCGGCAGGGAATGGGAGGGGGAGTTCGGACCCAGACCTGGTGCCGCAGTGTGATTACGCAGTTGTCTGGGCTTTTTTTTTTTTTTCAAGTGTCTGCAGCTTGCTGCGTCACCCCTTCCCTCCCACGACTCTTCTCTAATCTCATTTGCCAGGCTGTAGTGATTGACAAATCCTGAGCCAGTAAATAAGTAGATAAATCAAGTTTTCAACTCCACTTGCCTTCCCAGGTTCTCTAATATGGCTGATTCGTCCACCTATGACTCATCTTCCATCCCATACCCTGTGGAATTTTGTCGAAATGCCGTGTCATTCATTCAGTTTTCAACTGAAATTATATTTTCATAATTTTAAAAGGCCTATAAGGAAACAGTGACTACAGCGTCAGGGCTTGAAAAATAAGCAAGGCATCCATTCATCTTCAGTCTGTCACTTTGGTTATAAGCTGAGGCTCTGGGGAAGAGAGGAGGAGGGTGGAGACTCTTTGAGTTCTAAAAATACCAAAAATGAGTATAGGTGGCCTTTGGATGATGTAATTGACAGTGCTTCAAATGTTCTGTAACCTGGTTTTCTGTGTTTTTCATAGCCTGTAAAATTTTAAATTGGAAATTTTTTCATAACATTTCCCGATGAAGGAGAAATGACAGATGAGTAGAAGTGAAATTTGGCTCTCTCTCCTAAGGAGAGAGAGAACCTATGTAAAAGAGCTATATGACTAGTAAGCATAGGAGAACAATAACTCCAGTCCTAAACTGACTTTCCACTTACCCTTTTGTGATGTTGCTTTAGCCTGTAATCACAGCACTGAGAAGGAAAATATGTTCAGGATCAGCCTACACATATAGCAGTTCTAGATCAACTTGGGCTCTCTCTCTCTCTCTCTCTCTCTCTCTCTCTCTCTCTCTCTCTCTCTCACACACACACACACACACACACACACACACACACACACACACACACAGAAAAGCTAAATGTACTCTTTTGTTTTTAAAATCACAGAATTTGCTTGACATTTTGTAGTTTACCAGAAATAATACAAATCTCAGCACTAAAGAGATGGTTAAATATATAACAGTATTTTCATACAACATAATGCTATACACAGTAAATTCAAAATCCCTCTCTGTGGGGGTCAGTAAGATAACTCAGTGGGTGAAGGTGCTTGGTGCACAGAACTGACTCCATACAGTTTTTATTTATTTGTTTGATTTCTGAGACCAGGGTACACTATATAGCCCAGGCTGGCCTCCACGCATGTTCCTTGGAACCCACTCTGATGACACCAATCCAATAATAAATAAAGTTTTCAAAACTTGTTTTTAAAGATGTTCTAGGTTAGCTGTATTAATTATGGAAGCACACATCAAAATCATAACTAGATACCATTTCATACCCATTAGGAATAGTAAGTGGCAGTGAGAGTGAGGACAGTGGCAATTAGTATGACAATACCTCAAAACATTAAACACAAGTACCATATGATCAAGCAATTCGACCTCTGGATATATGTTGAAAGAGTTGAAAGCAGTCTGAGATGTTTGCACATCATGTCCACAGCAGCACTTAACATTAGCAAAATGTTGGAAACAGAGCTGGAGAGATGGCTTTGCAATTAAGAGCACTTGCTGCTCTTCCAAAGGAACCGGGTTTGGTTCCCAGCATCACATGGTGGATCACAACTGCCTATAATTCAGATGATCTGATGTTCTCTTCTGACTTCTGTATGCACCAGACACACACATGTTACATACATACATGCAAAAATTTTAAAGTTGGAAATAGCTACAACATCCACTGAAGGATCAATGGAGAAAAAATGTTGGTTGGTAATTTCTATCAGTGGGTTGCATATCTTTTAATACCTAATAGAATAGTGTTTTTGAAATACTTTTGAATTTTGAATATTCAATTTTTGTGTGTATGTGTGTATATGCCCACATATACATGAATGTATATGTATGTGAAGACCAGAAATAGATGTCAAATGCCTCCCTCAATCACTTGCCACTTAGTCTTTGAGGCAGAGTCTCTCATTGATTCTAGAGCTCACTGATTCAGGTAGATTGACTGGCCAACAAACTCCAGGGATCCTTTTGTCTCTTGTACCCCAACATTACTGAGATTATAAGTGCACTGCAGCAGCTGACTTTCATGTGGATGAATGAAGATACAAACTTAGGTCCTCTTGTTTGAAGAGCAAGTTCTTTACTGACTGCATCATCTCCCCAGCCCAATTCCAATTTTATTATTTTTAGTAGACCATGTTTGATGTCATAAGTAAGAAATCTCCATGTAATCGAAGGTATCAGAGACTACCTCCTGTGTTGTTCTTAAATATCTTGTCATGAGTAAGAAATTTCTGTGTAATCTAAGGTATCAGAGACTTTCTTCTGTGTTGTTCTTAAATATTTAAATATCTTCAGTGTAGTTCTATAGATCTCTTTATATATCTCTCTTTGAGTTAATTTGTGTATGTTGTGTTATTAGCTCTGGCTTAGTTTCTTGCAGGTGGACATCCATTTGTTCCAGACAGTCTAAAAATTTTCTTCATACCTCAATGAATTATCTTGACACTTTTATCATAAAATTAGTTGATTGTGTTATATTAATGAGTCAAGCATAACCCCTATAGTACAACAACCCCTATGTTGTTTACTTCTTCAAAGCAAGTTCAGACTATCAATTCAAAGCATGTCAGCATCAAACTCAAATTCTTATACAACTTTTACTATAGCAAAAATAATTATATTGGTGTTTTTAGAGCCCATCAGTTACTCAAAAAAGCATCTAACATCTGTTAGCCATAGATTAAACAAAGCTCTAACCAGAAGAGAGTCCAAACTTCTGTCTTTTAGAAGTCTGTGACTAAGAAATTCCCCATCTCACTGAAGAGCATCACCTATCCAGAAGCCAACCCTGATTCACCTCTCCAAGAAAATGTTCTTATCCACTTCACCTTCTGGATTGTGTCCCTGTGGTATAATTTGGAAGAAGAAGGTTTACTGTGGCCAGGGACTTACCGTCTCACTAAATTATGTCCAAACCTCACCCCACAAAACTTATTGTGCTGCAAAAGACTGTACTCATTTCTTTTCCCCTTGATCAGCCCAGAGATCTTCCAATTCACCAGATCGCTAAATGTAAAGATTCCTTCTAGACTTTCAATTCTGTTTCATCAATCTGCATATGCCTGTCCTTACTACCATGTCATCATGCTGTCTTGATTGCTGCATCATAAATTAACTTTTACTGAAAAGTGCAAGTCCTTCATAATTTTTTCAAAATAACTTTGATTTTTATGAGACTTTTGCAGTTCTATACATATTTTATTTATTTGTTTGATTTCTGAGACCAGGGTACACTATATAGCCCAGGCTGGCTTTGAACTATATACAGAACCCAGGACAAAATCAAATTTGCAGCACTTCTGCTGAGTGCTGAGATTCCAAGCATTCATCAACATATCTAGCACACCATATATATTTATGTTCAGCTTGTCAATTTTTTAGGGAGAGTCTAAAAATTTTGATGATGTTGTATTGAATCAATAGATACGCTTAGAAAGAATAGGTATTTTAACAATATAAAGTTTTATGTGAACTCAGTCTGTTTTTAATTTCTCTAAATCTGGAATTTCTCTAAAGCACGGTGTCCTGAAGGTTCATTCCTGCCATCATGAACAGCAGCATTTTCTTCAATTTTAAAGCTAAAAATACATTCCATTGTATGTACATACTTAGATTTCTTTAACATTCACCTGTTAAAAAACACTGAGGTTGCTCCATGGTAAAATATAAAATAATAGAAATGGGTTAATTTAAGATATAAGAGCTAGCTATCAATACACTTAAGTGATTGGCTAAGCAGTGTTGTAATTAATACAGTTTCTGTGTGATTATTTTGGGTCTAGGCAGCTGAAAACAAATGAATGGCCTCTGACTACACATACAGATTTCCAAAGTGCCTGTACAAGTTTAATACTCCCACAAACAGTGGAGGAGTGCTCCCCTTGCTCCACATTGTCTCCAGCATGAACTGTCACTTGTGGTTTGTGTGTGTGTATGTATGTATTTCAAATTTTATTAAACTTATTTACCTGAAATATGTTTACAGAGAGGACAAACAGATATAGGATTTCGAGTAACTTATGGGACAATCATTATCTCTTAAAAATATTCTTCCTTCTTCTACACACACAATCTTTCCTTTTTACAGTATAAAGCTAGATGCAAACTTTTGATGTAAATTTATCTCATTGTTAACTCTGTTGATGAAGATGAGAGACATACTTGTTTACAGTTCAGTTAAACGACACAAACAAAAGCTGTTTCTGCAGATACAAACATGCCCGTGTCTCAGTAGGACTGTATGCTTCACATTCATACCGCTTCACTTCTTCTTCCCTTTTCCATTTTTACTGCCCTCTCCTTGCTGAAGACTTGGGTCAGCACCTCTTGTTTTTTGTGTTCTTGTTTTTAGCTTGGGTATCATTTCTGCTACACACAGCATCACTGACTTATGTGACGGGAACTGTACAAGACAGAGGCTGCCATCTTCTTGTTTGAGCTGAACCCAGACTCTGCCTCTGTACTGAACATCACAGTTCCATTCTCTGGAGTACATTTTGTTTTCCTCCAGGAATGTGTTAAGTCTGACTGCTGAGCATACATCCTGAATCTCAGTAGGTAGGGTTCTCTACAGCCTTACTTATGGGAATCCACCTCCCCTCTACTATAGTCTTCTTATTACTTAAATAAGCAGGGTAGATACAAGCCATCCCCATGGGCATCCCCAGCCCCGCCATCCCACCAGCCCAAACACCAGATCTACTTGTGGTTTTTGATTTTAGCCTTTCTGAGAGCCTTTCTCAGAATTTTTTTGATTTGTATTTGCCTGAGGGCTAAGGTTGTTGAACATTTCTTTAGGTGTTCCTCAGCCATTTGATATTCTACTATTGAGAATTATCTATTTATATATATATATTTATTTATTGGATTATTAATATTGTTAAATCATTATTAATTGGATTATTTGGGGGTTTTGATGTCTAGTTTCTTGACTTGTTAATATATTTTGGAGATTTGCCCTTTGTCAGATGTGAGGATAGTAAGGATCTTTTCCCATCCAGTAGGCTGCTGGCAATTTGTCCAATTGACAGTGTCTGTTGCCTTACAGAAAACTTTAAGTTTCATGAGGTCTCATTTATTAATTGTCAATCTTAGTGTCTGTGCTACTAGCTCTCTATTCAGAAAGTTGTCTTCTGTGCCAATGCATTTAAGGCTATTCCTCACTTTCTCTTCTATCAGGTTCAGTGTGTCTACTGTAAATCGAGGTCTTTGGTCCACTTAGGCTTGAGTTTTGTGCAGGGTGATAGATATGGATCCACTTGCATTCCTCTACATGGAGACATCCAGTTATGTCATCACCATTTGTTGAAGATGCTTTCTTTTTTCCATTGTACACTTCTGGCTTCTTTGGCAAAAACAGGTGCCCATAGGTGTATGGGTTCATATCTGGGTCTTCGATTTGATTCCACTGATGTGCCTGTCTGTGGATCCACCTGTTTATTTATACCAATACCATGTTGTTTTTATTACTATAAGCACTATAATAGAGTTTGAGATTAGGGATGGTGATACCTCTGGAAGTTATTTTATTGTGTAGGATTTTTTTAACTATAGTGGGTCTTTTGTTTTTCCATATGAAATTGAGTATTGTTCTTTCAAGGTCTGAAAAAAAATGTGTTGGAATTTTGATGGGGATTCTGTTGAATCTGGGGATTGTTTTTGGTAAGATGGCTATTTTACTATGTTAATCCTGTTGATCCATAAGCATAGGAGGGCTTTCCATTTTCTGTTATGTTCTTCAATTTGTTTTTTCAAACGGATCTTTCACTTACTTACTTACTCGTTAGAGTTACCCCAAGATATTTCATATTGTTTATGGATATTGTGAAGGATGTTGTTTCCCTGAATTTTTCTCAAAAGTTTTATCTTTTGAATATAAGAAGCCTATTGATATTATAGTTAATCTTGCATTCAGTCACATGACTAAAGGTATTTATCAGCTATAGGAGTTCCCTGGTTTGTCACACGAGGGTCTGCTTGTTGGGGTTTCTGTCCTGCCCGGTCCCCAAGCCAGTAAGTCCCAAAGAAAATCACACAGAGGTCTCCAGAAGATTATAAACTGATTGGCCTATTAGCTCAGGCTTCTTATTAGCTCTTGTAGCTTGTATTAACCCATTATCCTTATCTATGTTAGCCACATGGCTCAGTACTTTTCTCAACGGGACAGATAACATCCTGCTTCTTCGGTGGTCTGGGAAGGAGTGCTGAGGAATGGGCTTCCTCTTTCCCAGCATTCTCCTGTTCTTGTTGCCCCACCTCTACTTTCTGTCTGCTTGACCTGCCTATACTTCCTGCCTGGCCAATCAGCATTTATTTAAAACATTTTTTGACAGAGTACAGACAATTATCCTGCACCAGAGTTTTTGGGGTCACTTATGTACACTATCATATCATCTGCAAATAGCTTTGAATTCTTCCTTTTCAATTTGTATCCCTTGATCTCCCTTGGTTGTCTTATTGTTCTAACTAGGACTTCAAGTGCTATATTAATAGATATGGAAAGAGTAGACAACATTGTCTTGTTCTTGATTTTAGTAGAATTGCTTTGAGTTTCCATTTAGCTTGATGTTGGCAATCAACTTGCTGTATATTGTCTTTATTATGTTTAGGTATGTTCCTTATATCCCTGACCTTTCAAAGATTTTTGTCATGAAGGGGTGTTAGATTTTGTAAAGGGCTTTTTCAGCATCTAATGAGATGATAATATGGATTTTTTCCCAGTTTCCCTATATGGTGGATTACATTGACTGATTTTTGTATGTTGAACCATTGCCTACTTGATGGTGGTAGATGATCTTTTTGTGTGTTCTTAGATTTTGTTTGCATGGTTTTTGTTTATGTTTGCTTCTATGTTCATGAGTGAAATTGATCTTTAATTCTCATTCTTTGTTGAATTTTTGTGTGGATTGGTTATCAGGGTGATTGTTGGCCTCATAAAAGGAATTTGGCAATGTTGCTTTTGTTTCTATTTTGTAGAATAATCTGAAGTGTATTGACATTATCCCTTTTTGAAAGTCTGATCAAATGTTGCCCTAAAACAGTCTTGCCCTTTGCTTTTTTTGGTTGAGAGTCTTTTAATGACATTTTCTATTTCCATGGGAGTTAAAGATGTATTTAAATGGTTTATCTCATCTTGATTTAACATTGTTAAGTGCTATATCTGCCTAAAATTATTCATTTCTGTTAGATTTTCTAATTTTGTGGAGTATAAGTTTTCGAAATATAACCTCATGATTCTTTAGATTTTTTGATATCTGTTGTTATGTCCCCCTTTTAATTTCTAATTTTGTTAATTTGGACATTTTCTCTCTATATTTTAGTTAGTTTTGATAAGAGTTTATTTTGTTGATTTTGTCAAAGAACCAACTATTTTTCATTGATTCTTTGTATTGTTCTCTTTTTCTATTTTATTGATTTCAGTCCTCAGTTTGATTATTTCCTACCAGCTGCCCCATTGGATGAGTTTGCTTCACTTAGTTATAGAACTTTCAGATGTAATGTTAAGTTGCTAGTATAAGATCTCTCCAATATCTTTTTTCCCTTTTACAGTTAATTTTATTGAGCTATGCATTTTTCTCCACTCTCCTCCTTTCCTCTTCCCTCCTCTTCAACCCTCCCCCATGGTCCCCATGCCCCAATTTACTCAGGAGATCTTGTCGTTTTCTACTTCCCATGTAGATTAGATGCATGTATGTCTCTCCTAGGAACCGGTTCTCTTTGTTGTCTAGGTCTCTAGGATTGTGATTTATAGGCTTTTTTTGCTTTATGTCTAAAAGACACTTATGAGTGAGTATATATGATAATTGTCTTTCTGGGTCTGGGTTACCTCACTCAATAAGATGTTTTATAGATTCATCCATTTCAAGATGTCATTATTTTTCTCTCCTGTGTAGTACTCCATTGCATAAATGTACCACATTGCTTATGAATTCTTTGGTCAAGGGGCATTTAGGTTGTTTTCAGGTTCTGGCTATGACAAACAAAGCTGCTATAGTTGAGCACATGTCCTTCTGGTACGATTGAGCATCCTTTGGATATATACCCAAAAGTGGTATTGCTGGGTCTTGAGAAAGGTTGTTTCCTAATTTTCTGAGAAATCATCATACTGATATAAAAGGGGCTGTACCAATTGCACTCCCACAAGCAATAGAGGAGTGTTCCCTTTACCCCACATCCTCTCCAGGATAAGTTATTATCAGTGTTTTTTATTTTAAAAGTGTAAGATGGAATCTCAGAGTTGTTTTAATTTGCATTTCTCTGATGGCTAAGGATGGTGAGCATTTCCTTAAGTGTCTTTCAGCCATTTTAGATTCCTTTGCTGAGAGTTCTCTGTTTAGGTCTGTGCTCCATTTTTATAGGGTTATTTGTTCTTTTGATGACCAATTTCTTGAGTTCTTTGTATAATTTGGAGACCAGTCCTCTGTCTGATATGGGGTTAGTGAAGATCTTTTCCCATTCTGTAGGCTGTCATTTTATCTTGTTGACTGTATCCTTTGCTTTACAGAAGCATCTCAGCTTCAGGATGTCCCATTTATTGATTGTTTCTCTCAGTGCCTGTGCTACTGGAGTTATATTTAGGAAGTGGTCTCCTGTGCCAATGTGTTCAAGTATACTTTCCACTTTCCTTTTCTGAGGTTCAGTGTGGCTGTCTGTATGTTGAGGACTTTGATCCATTTGGACTTGAGTGTTGTGCATGGTAATAGATATGGATCTATTTTTATTCTTCTATATGTTGGTATCCAGTTATGCCAGCACCATTTGTTAAATATGCTTTCTTTTTTCTATTTTATTTATTTTTTGCTTCTTTTTCAAAAACCAGATATTCATAGGTGTATGGATTAATATCATGGTGTTTGATTTGATTCTATTGGTCCTCCTGTCTGTTTTTATGTCAGTACTAGACTGTTTTCAGTACTGTAACTTTATAGAAGAATTTGAAGTCAGGGATTGTGATGCCTCCCAAAGTTCTTTTATTGTATAGGATTGTTTTGGCTGTACTGGGTTTTTTTTGTTTTTCCATATGAATTTGAGTACTGTCCTTTTGAGATCTGTGAAGAATTTTGCTGGGCATTGCATTGAATCTGGAGATTGCTTTTGGTAAAATTGCCATTTTTACTACGTTAATTCTACCTTCCCAGGAACATGGGAGGTCTTTCCACTCTCTGGTGTCTTCTTCAATTTCCTTCTTCAAAGATTTAAAGTTCTTATCATACAAATCTTCCATTTGTTTGGTTAAAGTTACTTCGAGATATTTTATGCAATTTGTAGCTATTGTGAAGGATGATGGGTGGTAGGAATTCCTACCCCCAGTAGGCTTTAAGTTACCTGCCCACTTGAGCATGGCCTCTTATACTATTTATGCCGATATAAAGCACACGTCCAGCCTCTTTTCCTACTGCAGAATTTGGTTGCTGTTCTCCATTTCTGCAGAGAAT
>JAQHUG010000707.1:271921-311434 GCA_028555095.1 Dicrostonyx torquatus | reverse complement strand
ACCTGACCGACCTTCTTTGTTATATACAGGTGGCCTGTAGTCACAATCAAGGTGGTCCTCCAGGTGGGGGACAGCATCACTGGATAGCATAGAGCTGGGATAGAGCTAGCTATCTCCAGGACAGTTGTTTTACAAACGATATATGAGCCCTGTCTTGTTGATCTATATAACAAGAGAGAGAGCCTAGCCCTTAGCTCCAAGCTCAGCCTTGTCACCTTGCTGGCATTGTCCTCATCACAGCTACCCAGTATCAAACTTGCCCTGCTAGTTCTCTCTCATCTCTGCACCTCAGTTTCCTCAAATAATGGGATGGTCACCCTATGCAGTCACAGATCCTCAGGCTCATGAAATGCTCTTTCTTCAGAGTGCTTGGCTTGGCAGGTATTAGAAGCTTGGCAATGTTATTATTAACAGTACCTAGAAGCATGGTTGCTAGGGTGGGATCCAAGATGTACTGTGCAAGATCACAACTAATGGGGTCCCAGAGGAACATCCAAGGGCATGAAGGAAGGGGCCAATGAGAAGGAGACAACATTTGTACCCCTGGTCTTATGCCTACGCAGAAGAGTGTTAGGTTGTGGCAGGCGTCAATAGATTAGGGGTGTCAGAGTATGGCAGGCATCAGTGGGTGAGGAGTGGCAGGGTATGGTAGGCATCAGTGGTAAGTTGGCAGGAGATAGAGAACTCCCAGCTTTCCCCTGTTCCCAAGAACCCACCTCTTCAACCTTGGGGGACCTTGTAGAATCAGAACGATTGAGGCTCAAATGTGTTAAAGCCCTCTGAGAACTGTTATCTTTGATGTTCCACTTGTTCTGAGCTCGGGGCACCTATCTGGTCCTGTGTCTTAAACAATGTGCCTCATTTTCCTGGGTGGCCATCACAACCCCTTGGCAGTGTTCCTGGGCTGGGGTTTTGTGACACAGGTTTCTTTTTGTTGTGTTTCCAACCTGTAAAATCAACCCAAAGTGCTAGGGTTATTTTACCTCTTCCAGGAGGCAGGAAAAGTCTCCAGGCGACATGAGAAGTTAATAGTGAGAATAGCCTGCTAGTGTGGGGCTGCAGGAAGCTCAAATCCATGGCAACCAGCTATAGAAGGTAAACTGTAGCAGTAGGGGGTTGTCACCTTGTGAGGTCACCGAGGCACATCGCCAAACAGCTGTCCAGGCATACAAATGTTTGCCCCAGTTTGGACATCCTGCTGCTGTCCATTAGGGAAGGCCCCGAGCATGTCCTCTTCCTCACAATGACCCCTGGGTGGCATTTCTATTAAAGAAGCAGAGGAAGTATGAAAAGTCACATATGGCAAACTGTCCTCCTGTCCTCACCAAGTGCTGCTTGTGGTTGACTGTAAATTAGGAAACAACTCTGAATGCAGACGGACTTGGTAGAAAATTTACTAAGAAGAAGGTGACAGCTCATCCTGTTAGTTTTCAACCATGTTTGTCTCTAAGGGACACAGAAATGGGGGAGAAGAGAGTGTTTTAGGGGGGCATAGCATTTCACGGTATTGCTCGGCTCTCAGTTATATTTGTTGCCCATGCAAATGAGCTGTGCAGCGTGGTTGTAGGGCTATCGGGCAGCCGCAGGAAGTGGGAGGAGGTGAAGGCCAAGGACGAAAGCACGGAGATACAGGGCCGAACCAGAAGTCAGAACCAGCCCCCTGGTTATTTAGTAGAGACCATTGGCTAGGTGGCCTCTGTATCTCACAACTATCTTGGGACTGGCACCTAGGTGGCCATATGGGAATTCTCATTGGCTCTTCATCTGGGCCTCACACACTCCAAATTCAGAGCCCAGGCCTGAGCCTCTGATTGGTCAAGCTCAAGTCACATGCTCAAATCTAGTCAGGTCCTTAGCAGAAGAAGGGGACTTGGGGCTGGCCCTGTGGTCACAAAGGGTGTCTGGCCTGATTCTGGTTCTACACAACATGGGAGCTCCCTGCAGACAGCAAAGGGGGGCTTAGTTGTGGTATAGAAATAAGCGAACGCCGAATACCAGTAAGCATTCACCATATTCTTTTCCTTCCTATCCCTAATGTATGCTTCTGCTAGCCAGTTATAACAGTTGAGAATCTAGCTGGAAGTAGCTTGGGTCTCAGAGGAGAATCTGAAGGGCTGCATCATCAAAGCCTAGGTTGGAGGTCCTGGGTAACTGAACAAATGTCTGTAGGAACATGGGCGCCTTTCACTGAAAGAAACTGAAGAAAATACCCTTTTCCCCTTAGCGACTGTTAACCTTGTATATGCCCCAGGAAAGGCGGGGCCCCATGAGCTCCCTCCTTCCATGATGGAATATGAATGAGCCTGATGTAGGTCTTTAGTGGGTGATATCAGTTTCTGGGAGTTCAAGAGGGCAACAGTCTTGTCATATACCCCAAGAACAGTGCCCCACGGCAGTCGGGCTCCCAACAAGGTCTAATTGGGAGCCTCAAACTGTTGTGTGTGCTTGGGGTTATACCCTAGTAAATGCTTTCCCTGTGACAGCAAGAGGCCCCTAGGAACCGCAGACTGCTGGGAGTAAGGCCAGGTTGGAGGAAGGAGTGGTCTGATTAGTTCAGTTAAAGTCATGTGACTGCACCTGAGGTGAGAGGGAATGTTGGTGCCCTAGGGGTCGGGTTCCTCAGAACAAAGTGGAATGGTCCTTCTGGAGGACCAAAGGCAGAAGGTGCCAAGTGAAAATGACCCCATAGAATACTGAACATCAAGGAAGTCCTCTCTGTGTCAGTTAAAAGTCTCAGGACATGGCCCAAGCTGAGTCTGCTCCTGATTTGCCTGGGGAAGGGTTGGGGATACAGACATATTCTCATTCAGGCACTTGCCAGTCAGGGCAGGGAAGGGGTAGGTGTGGCATCTCCTGAGGACAGATAGATGTCCACAGTAGGCCCAGGAGCCGCACCTCTGCTTCTCTAAGCCCATTCAGCTAGCACACATGTGAGCAAGCACAGGCCACAGAGACAGGGTTGATTACAGAGGGCAGGCAGCCCTGTGCTAATTAGGTTCTGGATTCAGGACCAAAGGACCGGTTCACGTTGTAAGCATCACTGTGTGGCAGAGGAGAGCCTTGTGAGGTCCTGGCAGGAGCTGGAGAGGTGGCTCAGCAGTTAAGAACACTGGCTGCTCTTCCAGAGGATCCAGGTTTAACTCCCAGCACCTGTATGGTTGCTAAAAACTGTAGCTCTACTTCCTGGAGATGCAACAACCTCTTCTGGCCTCCTCAGGCATGGCACACTCCTCGGTGGCGCCCAGACGTATATGCAGACAAAACACCCATACACCCATAAAATACAAATAAGTCTTATTTAAAAAAAAGAAGAGCCTAGTATAAATGTGTTGGTCTAAGGACAAGAAGTGCAGACGTCCGCACGCCTTTAATCCCAGCACTTGGGAGGCAGAGGCAGGTGGATCTCTGTGAGTTCGAGACCAGCCTGGTCTACAAGGGCTAGTTCCAGGACAGGCTCCAAAGCTACAGAGAAACCCTGTCTCGAAAAACCAAATAAAAAAAAAAAGTGCAGGCGTTAAGAGATAGCCTAGATACAGACATGGAAGACTTGAGTCCCAGCTCCACCACTGACTAGCTCTGTGACCTTAGGCAGTTGCCACACCTATCTGGGCCTTCAGTTTCCCTGTCTGTATGATGGGGACAATCCCAGGCTTCTATGACGCACAAATTATTGTCCTGTGTTCCTGTGTCAGAACAGGCCTGTTAGAATACTCCTGCTCTGCTTACTTCTAGTGTTAGCTAATCTTGTGGTGACATCATTGCTTCCCTGTGTACTGACATCACCAGAACACACCACTCAGCCAGCAAAGATTAAAGCAATCTTTCAGAAGGAGAAAGGCCTCGAATCCCTGAGAACGGAGGTAGAGAAGGAAGGGAGGAAGAAACAGCTGTACAAAGTCATGAGACTTAAGGGGGCAGGAGAGGTAGGAGGGGGTGTTAGATTGCATCTCCTGAAGAGGAAATGGTGCATTCCAGTGGAAAGAGGGAAGCATTAGTCAACACACCCCTGGCCTTTCTCTGCCCAAGAGCCCACTGGGGAAGCGGGCTTGAAGACTTTCCAGATGAACAAATTAGCTCATAGTGAGACAAGGTGTTGGCTGACGGATGGAACTGTACCCACCCACCTCCTCCAGCAGCCTAGGAATTAGCTCACAGCTGGCGAAGCAGCCTGTGCTATCCTGGAAACCAGGGAGCATGTTTGAACAGCAGTCATGTATGCAGAGTTGGTTCCTAGGCCCACACATCATTTCTTTAGGAAGGCTGGCAACACCTGCAAGGCTTGTCTTAGCTATTACTGGGGCATCTGCCATGTGAGGCATCCCTGAGCCTGGTGGGATTCTGGGATAGTCTTCTTTCTCCTGATCCCTTGGTCCCAAGTCTGAGGATGCCCTTTGGCTTTCTGCTTCTCTATGTGCTTACTGCTCTAGGAGAATCTAGGTTAGGTGAGACGCCTGCTGTCCGGTGTCTTCCTGAGCCCAGGCTCTAGAATACCCTACTATATCAAGAAAGACAGAAGGGCCCTGCTGCCATTCTGCCCACCCAAGAAGCTGCCTCAGGGATGGCACCCATTGCAAACACCCATTCAACACCTTGCCACCAGCTCAGAATGAAGTTAGCTAAGTGCTCACTAAGTAGGCAGTTGATGGTGGAACTTTCTCCTGGCACCTTCCCAGGCCTGTGTGGGTAACATTCCAGGCCAACTCCTACATCCAGTTCTAGAGGAGAGAAGAAACCCTCTGGTCCTCTTCAGATGCCGGGGTCATTTGGTTTCCAAGGAAAGGTGAGGAAGAGCAGAGATGATTCAGGTCACCCAAAAGGTCCAGGGCCCACAACTGACAACCCGGTGTGGCGGTGGGGCGATGGGACTGTGAATGTGGGATCAGCCATATGTTTCATCCCCTCTGTGGCCTTTCTAGTTTCATTCAGGCTTCCTGTACTTTAGGTACAGTGCTAACAGCCATTACCTTGCTTGACCTCAGATCCCCTCAGTGACCTATACATTTAACAGAGACCTTCCCTTCGTTAATACTTGGAAGCCATCATCGTGAAATGCTTAGGAACTCTTTTCTCATTCTTTTTAAAACCAAGAGCCCAGTATTTGCATTTTGCACTGAGCCCAGTCTGCAGCTTATGCAAGTTCTGGCTGCACCAACATCTCAGAAGAGGATGGAGAGGCTCGGGGTGGTCTTGAAACCACGGGCCTAGAGCACAGACCTGACAGCTGCCTTCTTGTTCTGTACTGGGTAGAAAGAAACTGACCGTGTGCCCAGGTCCCAGCTGGCAGCCGCCTATAGCCAGCTCATGGAAGCACCTCACCTTTCCCATCTCTGCGTTCTCCATGTTGTAGTTCCTGTACTACTGTTGGCTTCCTGGATGAGACCAAGGCTGGAGGCAGCCAGAGGACAGCCAACACTTCCCAGACACCATGAAGGCAGCACCGCGGGGCTGTCATCTCACTGAGCTCTTGTTCAGGCCTCTCTGAGTCTATGCAGAAACAGTAATTAAAACGGGACCACACAGTGAGACTCAAGAGGAGACCCCGCAGAGTGCCCACCACCACTGCAGAGAAGCATGTAGGAGTAGGAAGGCCTTCCCCCCAGTATTGTCCCTTTCAGGACTCGGTGCGAAGGGTACTGCTCACCAGCCTGTCTAAAAGGGACTTTCTCCAAAAAGCTCTGCTGGGTGTAATGAGAGCTCCCTTGTCTGGGGAAGGAAGCTTTCTAGGGTTCAGCTGGCCCCAGGTGTACTCAGAATCAAGGTTGGCACCTCAGCACCAAAAGCAGACAGCAGGCACCTGGGAGGGCCCCAGGAAGCCACTCCCAAGTTTTCCTATGTGGAGAGATCTGAAGAAGGTGACCGTGAGAATCTGGAGAGGTGGAATATCAAGAGTTGCTGTCTCCCAGCTAACAGTCAGAGCTCATATGGGAAGAGATGGGTAGTTCCCACCAACCCTTTATACAGAAAGCCAGACTGAGGCTCAGCTAGCCTGGCAGCCTGCAGCTAGGGGCAGCATCTCTAAAGGTTTTCAAGATACATGCTTGGAGCTTCTAGGAAGCTGAGCAGCTGCTGAGGTAGCCCCATGGCCCACACAGTGGGTTTAGAATCCCTGGGAGGGGTCAAGGACCCTCACGGTACCGTTACCTGTCCAGAGAAGGCAAGAAATAAGACTAGATTTACCTGCTATCTGTGGAGTGGAATGTTCTCATTCCCTAGTGATGCCCTAGTGAGGGTCAGAGCCTGAGGAGGGCAGTGCCCAGTGCTCTGGTCAGCTCTTCTGCAGCCTAGGCTTGTAGGAGTGGTCCTGAGTAAAAAGTTCTGTTCTCACCTTCCTGAGTATCTCCATATCCATCAGGAGGACCATGCCCCCTCAATGGCCCAGCCTACCTGATTGCTCCCACACCTCCTCATCTTAAATCCTTACCTCTGTCTATCTAGTTCCTATCATTGCAATAAGGTATCACCCGAATTCCTGAATTAATTTTTCTTAAAGAATATATATATATAATTTCTTATATTGGTTTTATTCATAATCACTAAAGTGCAGACACTTTTTCATGCATTTCAACAGGTAGAGAGACAAACTGTATTCCATCCATTCACTAAGAAATGAAGCAGAATGAAATACTGATAAACACAGCCACATCTCAAGTGTACTACGCTAACCACAAGAAGGCTGAGCTTATACTGTGTAACGATGGAGCATTCTCAGGAAGAAAATGTGTGGAAATAGAAAACAGATCGTCATTGGGGATTAGGAGGGTGGGAATCCTGCCTATGCAAAGTCAGCATGACTGATTTGTGTCACCGTGAAGTCAGGGGTTTTCAAAGACACACAAAGTCAATAAGCATCTCTTTCTCCCCCTCCTCTCCCACACAAGGACAGCATGTGCCCCAAGAGGCCAAGCCTATAGCTTTTCATCTGAACCTTCACTTGGATGCAGTCCCACCTCAGTTTGTTCATGTTCAGAGCTCAGCAGAGATATTTCAAACCCCAAGTTCAAGTTATGTGCCTCTTACTCCAATCTGCCCTTGTCCGGATCTCCTTAGACACGCGACACTAAGGCTGGGAGGCTCGGCTCTGTTTCTAACTCAGCTTCTCTTCCTTTGGTGTGATAGGCTAAGAGTCTTGGCTTACATCCTTCACTAGAGGTGGTCAGCTCAGAGCTCAGTTAGATCCCTTGCAAGGTGGTGCTGCCCTGTGGGCATTCCAGGTAAAAGTGAGAAACATCTTTCCAAGAGAGTGAGTCATGAGTCTCCTTCAGTTTCTCAGCCCAGCTCCGGCCGCCAGCTTCTTTCCTGCAGGTTTATTTGCTTCCTCTAAAGAGGTGAGGTCAGGTGTTGTTGTTGGAGCCGGAAGACGTGTGTGGATGGAAGGTGGGGCTGGGTGGGTGGGGGTGGCTCAAGGCCAGTAGACACCTGTCCTGAGTCTGTGCAGAATCCCACTTGGGATTCAGCTGGCTCTGAGGACCTGCGCAGAGGAGAGACCTGTCCTGAGAGTCAGACCAGCTGGTTTTGTCCCACTATGTCTTGCTGAGGGATCTGTCTTGGTGAGTCACTTGGCCTCTTGGAGACTGGGGTTCTTCCCCTGTGTGTTGGGTGTTAAAATCAAGCCTCTAAACTCCCTGTAGGGACTTTCATGGTCTCAGAGAGGTAGAATGGTTTTACAAATAGTAAAGCTCCATCTGGTTCTGTGAAATTGCCTCATTTCTTGCCAAGAACTGGCAAGTAGAAACCCTGTCCCTGGGCCTCAGTTTCCCATCTTGAGGGGGTGAGACCAGGGCTGATATAATTCTTTTCCTTCCTGCAGGCTCACATTCCCCCAAAGTGCATTCCCATCACCTCCGACCTGCACACTTCCGGCAAGCATAGCTAGATCTCGGAGGAGGCTGCCCCAGACATTCCTGCTGATGCCTGTCTGATCCTGCCTTCTGTGAAGCATGGCCCCCAAGGGATTACGGGACAAATCATAGACCCTGAGCCACACCTGCTCGGAGAGGCGCACATCACAGCCTTGCTTGACTCCAGGTGCTGCCAAGCCGCAAGACTCACTCCCATCCCCACAGTGCCTTCAGGAGCCATGGCCATCGCTGTATGAGGTCCTTCCCGAGCAGGACTTGACCTTGCTACCCAGCAAGGCTCCGGAGTGACCTCCACTGCCTCCCATGCCTGGCAACCAGGGCAAACTGGAGAATGTCTGTGCCACGGATCCAAGTGGAAGAAGTGGGTGAGAAAGACAGGCTGGCAGGAGCAGCCGCACCTCCCGATGACCACCTACTCAGCCTGAAGGCCCTCACCGAGAAACTGAGGCTAGAGACCCGAAGACCCTCCTACCTGGAATGGCAGGCCAGGCTAGAGGAGCAGACGTGGCCTTTCCCAAAGTCAGCTGCCCCGCAAGAAGCAAGCTTGGAACAGGGAGCCTGTGGAGATGGAGTGCCATCAGGCCCTCTGAGGGAATCCAGAGAGCTGCTCCCACCTCCCAGGAGTGCCAGCCGGGGCGATGGACCTTTGACCACAGGCAAGCTGGAAGGCTTCCGGAGTATCGATGAAGCTATAACCTGGCTCAGAAAGGAACTGGTGAGTGGCTGCCCCACATGAGGCTCTCATAGAAAGTGTGCCGTGCTTGTAATCTCTCTCCATCTTTCTGTCTGACTTTGTCTATGCCCTCACACGATGCTTGTCCTTCTGTCTCTACCTGTTTCTCGTTTGCACATCTGTCTTCCTATTGGGCAAAGGGTAAATCCTATTTGTCAGTGGATGCGTGTGGCCTGGGTCAGTCGGCCCCTAATCAAAAATTGGAGAAAACAAATGTTACCCACAAGGATCTGAGCCCACAGGAAGGTGTTCCTACCCCTTTCCCACCAGGATCAGACTCTCCTGCTCTTATTCCTGGACAGGCAGGGGATTCTCAGAGTTTGCCTGTGCTGACTTCTTTAAGAAACCCTCTCCCCATCCACCACAGTTGTCTACAAGTTGGGGACCACCACTCAGCAATCAAGCAGCCTCTTTCCCTGGAGTGGGAGTTGACACTAGCTAGGTAGTGGGTCTCCCTAGGTGGGATGAGCGGCTTTGGGAAGGGCTCTCAGTCTGGGGGTCATAGTTGTAAGTCCTGGGTCTCAGCTTGGGAAGTGCTATTTGATAATTCAAGGTGTTCAAGAGTTGCCAGAAGGGGACACATGACTGATCACACTTTGAGCGAAGGCTTTGTTGAGTCAGAGACTACCCAGAAGTCAGGGTGGGTCAGGCCTTCCAGATGGGACTAGTGAGCAAAGACAGAAGATGCTGAGTGGTAAAGCAGCTGGATCCTTTTACTGCCCACAGAGGTTCCCATCAGGAACCTCTCACCACCATGAAAAACCTGGGAAAGGAAGTGGGACATTTCCCCATGCCTCCCTCAGAAAACCACTAGGTTCTTCCGTCATAGCAGCTTCTTAGCGGACCCAGATCTGAAACAAAGCCTCCCCTAAGCTTTAACTGCTTCCCTGAATCACCGGCTGGGCCATCTGACTCCAGGGAGCCCCCAGTCAAGGCCAGAGCCAGTGGCAACTCTCCAGCCAACAGGAAAACAGAAGCTGACCTGACTTGCTTTGCTGAATCCTGCAAGACATCTCTCCACTGGAGACTGAAATTTCTCATGGGCTGAAATAAAGCACTAGTGTTCAGGGTGGTAGCAGCTTGGGAGGCTGGGTCTTTGATTAATTGGGAGCCTCTTTAGTGGACATTGAGACTGCTCAGAACACCCTCTTCCATTGTGTATGCTGCTAAGACCGAGCAGGATATGCTTGCTATTGACTATTGCAGAAGGCAGGCACCTGTGGATTCTTGCTTTGTCACCACAGGGTGCTCATAGGAGCATGAAAGATGAAGAGGTGGGCATGCAGGGCCAGAGACAGACCCTGAAAGCTGCACCCTGAATTCCTGAGGCTAATCTGCTTTGATCTGTGTTTCACAGAGGGACAAAAAAATATTCCCATTAGCCAAGGATGCAATTTGTTGGTTTGGGGTTCATTTGAGAGTTTATTGCTTCTCCGAGCATTGTTGTTTACTGTCTAAATATGTTCACATTCCTTGTGGGCTTCTCTTTGGAGTGAGGAGTAGAGAAAATATTCCTCTGAGTAAATGGAAAGCAGTAGGGGCTTCTTTCAAATTTCCTAGACACCCCCATCATCATTTAGATGACAAAGTACCATTGGAGGGGCTCAGGAAAGACCCCAAAGCCTCAGCCACACCTCAGACCATTGAAATGAATACCTAGGGTATGATGCTGAACATCTAAAGACTTTAAAGATTGGTTAAAGCAGCACACAGCCTAGCTGAGAACAGTGTCTGAGATCTATGGGGCATATTTTACGCTCATTGCCAGGACACATCAAAAACAAGCATGGTAAGGTGCCCCACCCAGAGTGTGCTGAATAAGTGGAGGAGGCCAGCCATGTTTAGGGTAACTCAGACTGTCGGATCCCAGGGCAGGGCAGTCATAGTCAGGACTAATTTGGCTGCCGAAGGCGGTCCTGATGTGGGCACAAGAAATATGTGCATTAATAACATGCCTTCTATCTGCATAACATTTTCTATTCTCCTGGGTGACTGGGGTGGGTAATGATGGTGATGACTGATGTGTCATCGTACTCAGTGTGTGTCAGGTACTTCACTTGCGTTACTCACTTCTCGTCGTCATGTGACCTCACCTTCCCAAACTCTTTTCTTCAAGAAGACCAAAAAGACTCAGAGAGGAATGCAAGTGGGAATAAGAAAGTTGTCATTTGAAGCCGGGGCCATCAGGTCACTGTTCCAATGCTAGTCTTAGCTGCTGCCACGGAATACGGTTTTCCTAAAGCTGAGTTCACGGGGATGTCAGCAGTCAACAGAATGTGTGGGTTGGAGGCAGAGAGAAAAACAAGGTTGAATGAGAGTCCCTGCCTTCCATTCCATCTTACTAAGGTCCAGGGCACTTGCTGTCGGGTGAACTCTCTGAAGCTCCTGGGAGTCTGCGAATATATCTAGGAAGTGACAAACCAGGGCTCAAACTCACTTTTGGAAAATGCAGGAGGATGTCTGGTGAGCTGGCTTGACTGGGGAGGGCCCAGCTAAACATACTGGAAAATCCATTTGGTCTCCGAGCTCCAATGTGCACACAGAGCCCCCTGAGTCTCTTGTAAGGATGTATATTCTGTTCTGTGGGTCGAAGATGGGCATCTGTGATTTGGGATTTCCAATATGGTCCAAGGGACACCAAATGCCATATGCCACACCACACCTAGAGTACCAAGGAATGAAAAGAGGCCCAAGGGGCAGTGAAAAAAACTTCAGAGGGCAGATCCACGAGACTCCAAGCTTGAGTTCCACACCATCCCCCTGCCATATTGTCCCACAAAGCCGAGTTCAGACAGCAAAGGGGTCTTAGTGAAGAACTCCTCGTTAAGCATCCCCACCCAGCCCAATGAATGATGCAGAAACTCCACCTGATTAAAGATGGCCCTCCTGGAGGCCAGCAGCAGCTCTGGTACCCATCTCAGGACCCCCATGCTCAACTCTGCCCTGTGAGAAATCAGATACCAACAAAGGCAGTTTGTAAGACACTTAGCGGCTGGACTAGAAATGCTTTCTTCTCTCTGTCTCAGTTAAAACGAAGCTTCACGCTAGTTTTCTAATCTATCCTGTGCTCACCGTCAAGGTACCTCTAAAATCTCACAGTTTGAAGGCCCCGGTGAGGGTAGCTTTTATTACCTTTATTATTATGCTGTATTTCTTTAAATTCAGAGTCGAGCTTTCTCTGCACCCGGGCACCCCTGCACTCCCTGTACATCTGTCAGGCTTCTGTGCAAATTTATCCTTTCTCTCATGTGTCTGAGGAGACAGACTGAGACTCTAATGCCAGTCAGTATTCAGGCTCCCTTCCCCCACACACAGCTGAACACCCACAATAGAAATTTGTCTGTAGTCCTGGGGTTGAATTTAAAGCCCTTCTTTCCCTAGAACCATATCCCCAGCCCTCCTTCTAGTATGCTTTTTGTGATAAGGTCTTGCTAAGTTGCATAGGTTGGCCTTAAACTCACTCTGTAGCCCAGGCAGGTCTTGAAGTTGCAATCCTCCTGCCTCAGCTTCACAAGTAGATACAATTTTGGGCCACTGCCATCAGGTCCTGGTTTAACTGGAAGTTTTGGTCCTGGCAGAGAGTAACCCAAAGTGTGCTGCCTGTCTATCTGGTGATCCTCCTGGGAGTTGTTAAAACAACCAGGGAGACATTTGTCAATGAGCCCTCATTCAAAGGCTGGCTATACAGGGACAGGAAGCATTGCCTACCCTTCCCTGCCTCCTCTAGGGCCAGCAGAGAGGGGTTGTAGGATCTGGACAGGTTTCTAAAGCAAAAGAGGAACTGAGGCTCCCTCCTGATATTTCTTCCTGGCTTTTACTCCAAGATATGGGGTGTTACTGCCAACACCCCTGTTGACCTAGAGTAGAGTAGCTTTTCCTTCAGCTAATGTCCCAAGGGTACTGGGACACAAACGCTCAAAGCTCATGAGGGCATCTCTGAAGAAGTGTGAGTCCTGGCCTGAGTTCCTTCACTCTGACCCCCGTACAGGCTGAGCCTTGGGCCACATGGAGGCAGTTATGGCAGGAACAGAGCCTACCACTTAAGCTTAGGGACCTCCCTGGTCTCCCATCGGATAGACCTTGTTTCTCCCTTAGTCCTATCCCGGGTCTCCATTCATTCAATGATTCTCAAATCGTAAATATCATATAACATTCAACTAAGGCCTGGCATCTGCTCCAACTAGATCAAGAGACCATGTCACCAGCCAACTGTGACAAGCAGGGAAGTCTCTACGCTTGGTGATTTGGGGCCACCTAACACCCCCAGGCTGGGATTCGACCTCACTATTCTCAGGGTCCTAGAAAATAGCCACCATGTTCCTTTGCTGATTCTAGATTGCTCTGATTATCAGGAGGTCACAAGCCCCAGCTATGGATGGTTCAGGATGAGGTGGTGGCAGTTCTGGAAGGGTGACATGGGAAGGTCATGGTCCTGGGCTGCAGGGATATGTCAGCTCTTTCCAGTTAAGTGGAATTCCATTTGCCCTGGTAGCTCCTTTTGGTCAAGGAACCAGCTTCAGGCCTAGGCCTGGGGCTGAGCCACCAATAATCAGTTGCCTACCTTCTGTCTTGTCTCTGTGGTCTTGCTTAGCAGTGCTGTTGGCAGACACAGAGATAAGAAACAGGCCAGGATACCTTCTGCTCTGTCAGCCGCAGATGGAAGTAAAAGCCTAATCTCTCAGGTCCCTGATGCACTCTGTGGTGAGAACCAGAGAATCCGTAGCACCTACACTGTTATTTTCCTGCAGGTGTTTGATCCCTGCAGGCAGAAAGTGTTTATAGTTGTTAGGAAACAGAATAAGAAACATGGCAGGTACTAATCAGGCAGGGCCCATGTGTCAGAGCTGGAGACCCAGCTTCAGGTGGCACCTGTGGCCTCAGTTTGATCACCAGCCAGAGTTCTCAGTGGTAAATCTAGGCAAACACATGACTATAGCACGTATGACACCAGCTCCCATTAACCTCATCTGCTGGACGCTCAGCCAGATGACAGATCATGCTCGCTGTGTGGGAAGGAGGTCTGTGACGATGGCGGGAGAGAGGACTCTAGGGCCCCAGAGCACTTCCATGAGGTGCTCCCAGAAGTTTGAGGCTGTTTGCCCTCCCATTTTATAAAGGAGAAGACAGAGGCTCAGAAAGCCCAGAAGTCTTAAGACATAAGGGTTAAGTGACAGCCAAGGATGTGGCTAAGCCTGTTAGGATGGCACCCATCTGACTCAGGGTCTAGAGAAACAAGTTCATATCACATGTTCATGTCATGGGCCACCGGCTGTCAAAGGCCCCCACTCAAACCCTGATGGTTTCAGAAGAGGATGCTCCTAGAAGGTCCCACAGGGTTGCATGTCATGCCTCAGAACATGTCACTGGGACCATTCTCTCTCAGGGAAGATGAAAAAGTGTTCAGAGGCAGCCAGCAGGAGACTGGCCCAGCGGGCCTTGACTCACAAATAGCCCAGGCATCTGTCTGCCCAAGGCTTGTCTCTCCCACCTGTGAGCACTCAATTCTATTCTTCTGAGAAGATACTAACTTTGTAGGGGGTATGAAATTATTATGTTAAATCCAGCTTGAGCTACATAGAGTGTACAGGATCAGCCAAGGCTATGTCTCAAAATAAATAAATAAATAAGAGAATCTATAGACAAAGGTACAGGAGATGTCAGAGCAGTGTTGATAATCATTTCTTCTTAGTATTATCATTATTTTTACTTTTTGTAATTTTCAGAAATTTCTGAAAATAGAAACAATATATATAATCAAGAAAAAGGAGTTATTAAAAATAAAAGGTTAAAGAAAGAAAAGTATTGGGTTCTTTTGTCTTGCCTCTGTAATTGGAACTCATGCCTCACCCTGCAGATGAGAGTCTCCTAGAAGGAGAGAACTAAGGTCTTCCATCCCCAGACATGCCTCTGGGATCTGAGAGCTACAGGCCAGTAGACCGAACTGACCCCCATCCCAACACCCTGCCCACAGTCCTCTTTCTTCACTGTGGTGTTAAAAAGGGAACAAAGGAGCCCATGGACCCCAACTTGGCAGAGCAGCAGCTCAGGGCAGCCCAAGAGCCACAGAAAGCAACAGGGGCTTCTTCTCATCCCACCACATCACTTGTAGCAAGATGAGAAGTCCTTGGGTGGCTGGGCTATGGAACTGAGGTGGGTGGATCTGGTGTTCAGAGTCTCCCTCAAGAGAAGGCAGACATCACCTAGGGACCTGACCTTCTTTGGAGAGGGGAGTCCACCCAAGGTAATTGTTTAGGACAGATCCCTTCTGGCCTCTATGGAAGTCCATGCTGTAAATCTGGAGTGGTTCGGGGAGCTATTGGGTACCCATAGGTAACTGACTGTAAAGCAGCTACTCCAGTATCTGGGCATAGGTGGGGTGGGAAAAACACCCATCTGCAATTAGATTAGACTTCCAGTCCTATTCTACTATAGTCCACTTGCAGTTTCCCCAGCCTTCCCCAATCTTATCACTATAAAATGGGGCAACAAATACCTGCCTGTCAGGGTGTTGATAAAGGAAAACAAAGAGGAAGAACCAAAGGCGAAGATAAGTACTGCATGTGCTTACTCCTCTCACAACACTTGATGCCCACAGTCACCTTCCAAGGTGGGCGCTACTGAGAGTATTACCTCCCCTTCTTTACTGATTATCAGTGTGGGGGATTTGAACTCAGATCTGCCCAGCCTCAGAGTCAAATGGCTGCCTATCGACCACTCCTTCAGTCAGTGAGCTTGAAGGTGCCTTCTGCTTCCTCAACACATCCTCTCCGCTCTTGGCACTTTGCTGTGTTATTCTCCAAAGTCAATTCCGTTTTGCTCTCTTTCCAAGAATTTAATTCTTTTGCCCCATTTGAGATGGTATCTTATGCTAACACAGAGGCCAGCTATGGTGGTCTCAAGTATTAAAGCGGTTAGTTCAGTCTGAAGCATGCCTGGGATGCATAATCCCTTTCTGATATAAATATATATGTATGGTTCTATTGTGGAGTGTGGTAGTATAATTAGATGTGGTGTGTGGTGGTCAAATCAAAATTAGCGTTTCCACCTTTTCAAATACTACCCCTTTTGTGGTGAGAACACTCAACTTCTTAAGTTATTCTGAAATATATACTAAATTGCTGTATACTATGTATCTAGGTATGATCAGACTAACAGAACTGGGTTAGGGCTGTAGCACAGTGGCAGAGTGCTTGCCTCCCATTCATGAGGCCCTAGGTTTAATCCCTAGTACTACCAAAAGAATATTGGAATGGGTTTTCCCTGTTTTGATACCCATTACCCAGTCTTTCTGAATTCCGCCATCACCTTCCCAGCCTCCAGGACCTCTAGAGTTCAGCTTTTTCAGCTTTCACAAATGAGGAAGAACATGTGGTATTTGTCTTTCTGTGTGTGGCTTATGTCACTTAACACAGTGTTTTGTACTTTATTCTACATGGCTGCAAACATGAAGGTTTCACAGTTTTATAGTTGGATAATAAATTACATTTTACAAAGCCATTCATCCCTTGGTGGACATCCCAGTCAGTTCCATGTCTTGACTGTGGTGGTTTGTCGTGCAGTAAACATTAGCTTCTCAGGTAGTCAAGGTAGGTAGTTTTGTTTACAGTAGTGTACGTGCATATGTGTGTGTGTGTGCCTGTGTGTGTATGTGTGTATGTGTGTGTGTGCATTGTGTGTGTGTGTGCGTGTGCAGCCCTGCCTTATTCCTTTACCAGCATTTCTAGGTGAGGTAGTATCTTGCTGTGGGTTTTTGCTTATTTGTTTTTGTTGTTTGAAGCAGGGTCTCGCTCTGCATCTCAAGCTACCTTAGAATTTATAACATATCTCAGGCCAGCCTTGAACTCATGATCTGCCCTGTCTCAGTCTCCCAAGTGCTAGAATCACAGGTGAGCACCCTCATACCCAGCTTCCTTGTACTTCTGATTTGCATTTCCCCAGTGATTCGAGATGCTGGACACCTTTTCCTAAATTTGCCTTCTACCATACTGTTGTCGTCTTCTTTTTTTAAATTGTTTTTATTGAGCTCTACATTTAACTCTGCTCCCCTCCCTGCCTCTCCCCTCCCTTTCAACCCTCTCCTGTGGTCCCCATGCTCCCAATTTACTCAGGAGATCTTGTCTTTTTCTACTTTCCATGTAGATTAGATCCATGCATGTCTCTCTTGGGGTCCTCCTCGCTGTCTAGGTTCTCTGGGGTTGTGACTTATGTGTATTGTCTTTGTTGCCTAGGTTCTCTGGGATTGTGACCTGTGTATATTGTCTTCTTTTGAGATGTGTCAGCTCAAGTCCCCACCGGTCCTCAACTCCTCACCTCTCCTGCTTCTCTCTGCCATGTACCTCTTCTAGACACACCTCCCTCCTTCCCACCCTAGGTGCCACCTGATGTATCAGGGTCGGGGGTAACCATCCTTTTCCCTTTTCTGTCAGAGGTTCACACCTCCCTAGGGATGTTCACTTAGTAGGGGGCTGTTTGGGGACCGGAAGCCAGAGCCCCTGGTAACTATGAAAGTCCAGCCTCTCATAGAGAAGGTAACAGTTTAGGGACTTTCCAAGTATGAAAAATTGAAAACCTTGTCTTGTCTTTAGAGCGTCACACTTGGGTAGAGTCAGGAATTCCCCAGGAGGGCTTGAAGGGCCCCAGTTCTGTGCTTAGCCCTGACTCTAGTCTGGCCTTCCTGATCAATACCGGTTCTGCTCACAGGAAGTAGACTAGACCCAGACAGAGCAGGCAATATAAACGGCTCCCTCCTCCCTAACTGGACCAGCCCAGGGGACTGGAGCCGGCCTGCCAGCTTTCCAGTCCCTCAGCTCAGGTCAGGGATCTTCTCTCCATGAAGCCTACTTCCACCTCCACCTGAGTACATAACTCCCCTGGAAACCAATTCGCCATGTGGAGCGGGCTTCTGGGAACCTTGGAGGTTTTCCTTCCACAGATTCCCAGAAACTCAAGTTTCCATTGAGCAAGACACCTTACCCGTACCACCTGCCTCCTTCCACACTCATCAGTCTGGCAGTCTCAGGGGTCAAACTAAGGTTAAAGTGTCCTGCATTGTCGTAGGACATGCATGTCCTGCATGGTCGTAACAATGGCTGACATTATACTTGTCTGATTATAACAATGGCTGACCTTTGGGTGAAGCTAGACAAACACCAGCCGCAGAATACAGAGTGTTAGCAAACCTCACGTTGTCCAGCCAGGTGGAAATGGAATGCATTCTGCCCCTTCACACGTGCTGAGACAGTGCTTGGCCCTCTAACATCCATCAGAGACAAATGGAGGCTCTGAGGCCAAGATAGCACCCACAGGAGCCCCAGAATTAGGGACTAGATACGTGCTCTTCACCATATAGTATTTTCTATCTATCAGTGCTGGCCGTTAAACACTGATTCCTAACCCCCATGCCCTGGCAAACCCCACTGTCTGTGTCACATACAAGGGTCACATATTTATCCCTTTGTCGCTGGATAGTGTCACTTGGCATAATGCCCCCAAATCCACTTGTGACAGGTGTCTGAGTCTCCTGTTTGCTATGACTGGATACCATCCAGAGCATGGATTGACCGCATTCATCTGTTTTGCAGTTGGGGTGTGTCACTATGTATGTAGGGCACAGGTCTCTGTTGGAGTGCCTACCTCCCGTTTTGGGTGAAACCCTTGGTCATATATATGGTAACTATTGAACTTACTTAGGGTATCCAGGGGATGTCTACAGCCATCATTTTCATTGTCCCCAGCCCAGAGTAGGCCTGAGCTTCTCTTTTCTCCTCAGGAAAACACTTGGTGCAGTTCCCAGTAAGCAGGGTTCTGTTCTGGATTCTCTCAATGGACTCCTCTCGGGCTTTCTTCCCTCAGCATCTCTATCACCTCTCCTCACCCCACAGTGATCTGGGAAGTCAGGAAATGTCTTCTCTTGCAGAGCCCCGTAATTACTGTTTAGTTAGCTAATCCTGCCCTTAGGGGTTTGCCTTCTACCTGAAGAAATAAGCCGATTCTCCTAAGAGGCTTCTCATTTGCCACCAAACCACCAGTGTCCACAGGCAGCACAGGGGTCCCAGAAGTCCGAGGGACAGCACTGACTCTCTCAGAAAGGCTGCCTCCACTACCTCAAGTCTCTGGAGACCCTACAATCTCCCTAAGCCCCTGACCAGTGGCATCTCTACCTGTTTCATCAGGTGCTATGGCCTGATTGTGGGATTACTGGAACAGCAAACCACAGCTCGGAATCCAGCCTGTGCCTGCCTCACCAGAGGGAGGGCAGGCCACCCTGGCATTGGTGGAAAATAAGTACATTCTACACTGAGCTCCAGGGGACAGTATTTGACCTAGGCTCAGTTGAGTTCTCTAGGCTGGAGTCTTAGAACCAGTGCACCAGCCTAGATGCTCCCGTGGGTCCCTTCCTGACCGGAATGGGAAGTGCTTGGCCACAGGAAGCTGCTGCCCTAGGGTTGCTATGCGCAGCTTCTTGTCTGGGTTGGAAGTTCAGGAAGCTTTAGTGACTGGCTCAGCTAGCAGGTGGAAGGGGCACCCTTGCAACAGGGTCTGCCCCAGAAGTCCACTGCCTCCAGGCCCTGGGAAAGCCACTGCTTGACCCAGAGAGATCTAAGTGCCATCATTCCCAGGAGGGCTGGGCCTGAGTTAGTTTCCTCTTCTATAAGACAGATAAATGTGATGCCTCTGGCCTAGAGGGGGAAGAGACAGGCAGCCAGCAAAGTGCAGAGAGTCAGGGGTCCAGCTACAAATCTTGCCATTCATGTTATCCACAGTGACCTGTGTCCTTTAGACATGGCTAAAGAAATTTAATTTTAAAAGCCTCTCAGCCATGTGAACCTGGAGAGCATGCTGGGAAATGAAATAAGCCAGTCACAGAAGGGTCCTGCTCATGGGGGGAAGGGGCAGGGTCCTCTAGAGCCTCTAGGGTCATAGAGATAGGCAGTGGAATGGGGTTGCCAGGGTTGGAGGAAGGGGTGGGATTTTTTTTTAAATGAGCACATCTTTTAATTGACAAATACGGGATAATTCTGGCATTGAGTGGTGGCAATGGTTGCACAGCAATGCATATCTTTGACACTACTGGACTGTGTGCTTCAAAATGACCAAGATGATACATTTTATGTTATATAGATTTTACATTTTTGTAACGTGTAAAGACTTTCTGTGAAGTTTTAGCTCTTCACATTTAAGAAAAAAAAGATTTATTTATTTATTTATTTATTTAATTAGAGAGAGAGAGAGAGAGAGAGAGAGAGAGAGAGAGAGAGAGAGAGAGAAAGAGGGAGAGGGAGAGAGAGAGGAAGGAGGGAAGAAGATAGAGAACACTGAATGCTCACTAGTGAGGTCCCTGATTTTCTTCCTGGAAACGGGTTGCCTTTCCAAACCCAGCAGAGAAAGTGAGAACATTTGCATTCATTTGCGTAACCACAGGGGCGGGGTCCTCCTGAATCTCAGGGCTCTTCTGGCTCCTAGCACCTCAACAACTGAGTCTGAGGACAGAAAAGGCTTGGAGACAGTAGCTACTTGCAGGGGTAGGCAGCATCACTGGCGGGATGGAATTGGGTGTCTGGTCAAGTAGAAACAGCTGGTGGCCTGTCTGAGTAAGCAAGCTTTGTTAATGGGGCACGGCTGCCCACGAAGCCTCGCGAGATCACATTCCTTCCCTGCCAAGCCACAGCTGTGAAGAGCCGTGGGACACCTTGAAGCCCTCGGAGTTCCTGTACAGGTGCCTGCAGGGTCTGGTGTGGAGATGGATTTTGCAAAGTGCTGCTAAGAGTTCTCAGTACATCCCTTTTCCAATAGAAAATAGAGATGCTGAAAAAAACATAAGAAACCCGATACAAGGTCCCCGAGCTTTGATCAGCCCTGTACCTTTGGCTGAACGGAGATGATAGTTGATTTTAACTTCATCTGTGACTCGTAGTATAGTAAGAACTTTACTCCGCGCTTGGTTTTTTTGTTTGTTTTGTTTTTTGATTGGCTCTTAGGAACCTTTACCTTCATTAAGGTATATATCAACAAGTCATTGTAAGATGTCTGATGAAAGAAAAATAGCAGGTTGCAGAGGGAGGGAGAGTCACATAACCACTAGTAGGGCCCTAAGTCCCAGTATATATGGTCCACACCCCCGTGCATGTGGGCAGCACTAACTGGACTCAGAATTACTAATCACACTTTATTAAAAAAAAAAAAAAAAGAGGAGGAAATGAATTTGAAAGTTAGGGTGGGAAGGCACTTGGGAAAATTGGAAGACAGTAATAGTAGGTGGGTATGATGAAAATAAATCGTAAAGTGTCTGAGTTTCTAAATAATAAAGTATGTTGTGCCAGCCCACACACCGGACCTAATCGGGACTGTCCCAGTAAGAAGCCCTCATTGTCCTTCCCATCTTATCCCTTCTTCCCATGCGGAAGCTATGCTGCCGAAATTGGTATCTGTTACTCTTTGCAGTCTTGCTCCACCTGAGCTTCCACTTGAACCCCAAAGGATGGGAATTAGCTGGAAGTGACTGTAAGCTAGGACTGGCCTGTAGAAGGACTTAGGCGTAATTGCTAGCCTGGCACAAAGCTTCATTGGGCCGTGCCACCTTCCCGTGCCACCGCAGTTCCCTTGTACCTCTCTGACCTAGGAATTGTGCCGTGGCCAGATGGACCTATCAGTGATCCAGGGCATCGGTTACGATTCCTATTAATGAGTGTCCTCAGCAGAGCTCATGGAGCTGCAGGCCCCACGCCCCTGCTGACCCATGTCTCACCTTTCTCCTCCAGGCAGAGATGCGGCTCCAGGACCAGCAGCTGGCCAGGCAGCTCATGCGCCTCCGTGGAGACATCAACAAGCTGAAGATTGAGCAGACCTGCCGCCTGCACAGGAGGATGCTCAATGATGCTGCCTATGAGCTGGAGGAGCGCGATGAGCTGTCTGACCTCTTCTGCGACTCCCCCCTGGCATCCTCCTTCAGCCTTTCCACACCGCTCAAGCTCATTGGCGTCACCAAAATGAACATCAACTCCAGAAGGTTCTCTCTCTGCTGAGAAGCCTTGGGATGGAAGGGGGACCAGAGCCAAGGGCTGGGGTGGGGGCTCAGACCAAGTTACTCCAAGTGGGTCTCCCTGAGGCCATACTGGGGAACGGAAGACCCAAGGGGCTTCAGCTCTGCATACCTGGGTCTTCATGTTCAGTCCCCAAAGAGTCTACAGACACTATGTAAATCAGGGGTCTCAGAGAGATCCCTGTGGCCTGCTCCCCTCTGTGGCCTACTTTCCTGTGTTCTAAAATCATTGGTGCTATGATGTTGGATCCCAAAGGGGTCACACACACACACACACCCCAGACACAAAACTTGTTCTTACAGAAAGCTCTCCTCTGAGGAAGCTGGGAAGATTAAATGTGTAAGGCACTCTCATCTCATGTACTGTTACCACCCTCTCAGTCCTAGCTCTAATTGCTCCTAAGTAGGTGACTCAGCAGGCAGGACAGGGATGCGCTAGGACAAGAAAACCTAGAGGAATAACGAGGTGGCACGTGGGAATGCAGGCTTCTCTTTGATGGCCGCCAGCATTCCTGGGAGGGAGCTCCGCCCTATGACTTTGAACTACAGCCTTAATGCTACAAGGCCATGCTGTTTCCAGCTTGCTCCATGATGCATGCACCTTGTATAGCTTCGGTAGAGGGACCCAGACACCCTGCTGTCCATGCTAGCTCCAGTTATTTCTCTGCCACTCACAACCCCAGGGGAGCACCTAGCAGTCCGCTGGTGACTAAACCAGGCAGATAGGAAAAAGATTTCCCCCAAGTAAATTCTACTACTGTAGGGGCATTACAGAGGCCTTCCTGGTGGGACCTGATGGTGTCACCCACAATACCTTATCCTCAGCACCAAAGACCCCAGGGAGTCCAGAAGCCCACCCCAAGCCTCTCTTCAAGACTGTGCCTGACCTAAACAATGAATTTTAATTGACCATGACTTTTAACTAATGTGTTGCTAACTTGTTAATACCCATCTGATTCTTGTCCAAATGGAGAGCCAGTTGAGTAAGTCAAGCAAGTTTGGGGTTTAGTTTTGAGAGTCCCCCCCCCTTAGAAGAAACCTGGAGATCAGCAAAATGTTAAGTTGATTGGGTCAGGGAAGACCTGATACAGCACATCTGTATCAGCCACATGTAATCCTGTTAACACAAGTTTCTCAGACACTGGGTGTGTCTAGTGAGGCTGGCTCATTAGCAGAGGGGCCAAAGGGAAGCCAGGAATGAGAACAGCTTCCCTCAAGTCACCTGGCTGCTTAGTAGCTGTAGAATACTAAGGTGTGAAATGACTGAGAGTCAGGCCTAGACGGATCTTCTCTAAATGAACTTAAGCTCCAAGAGATGGTCCTGATGTTCTTCCAAACCCATAAGTTGCCAGCTTCTCTCTCCCTCCCTTTCAGGCCCCACCCATTCTCCCCACTTTGCAATCCGAAGTCTTGGGGGAGAGGGAAGAAGCATGATGCCCGGATGATAGACCCTTGGCACTTCTCATCATAGTCCTGTAGTCTACACTGACTGTTCTCTGTATATAATGTTTGTTCTCCCTGGAATCCCCATGGGCTGTGTCCACAGACGCTATAACACACCCAGGGAGAGGATGAAATGGGAAAGTATAACTGAATGGTCATGTATGACTGAATGGTCTCTTCCTTGTGATTTCAGAGCCAGGCAGTTTGTGTTTCTTTTTTAAAAGGTAGAATAAAATAGCCAAGACTTTTTTTAAAGCTCTGAAGCCCAGAGGCCATGACCCCAGTCCCTTCCTTAGAGACCACACAAAACACTGCCAAGTCCCAAGAGGCCTTAGCACCTCTCATCTCCTCCTGACTCCAGTCTCCCGCTGGCTGTCCCTCACACACCACATCGCAGAGAACACATGAAAGAAGGTCCATCCTATATTCTAAAAACAAGGCCAACCTGGTAAGAAATTAATCATTAGCCAAGCCCAGCACTCAGGAGGTAGAGGGAGGAGGAAAAGGAGTTCAAGGCTATGGATACATAGTCAATTCTCCAGGCCAGCCTGGGCTACATGAGACCACGTCTCAAAAACATATCAGTCATTACAGAAACTGACACCCTCAGCTTAAAGCAATTGAATTGGATGTGGTCAATAACTAAATGTGTGACTGAGCAGCTTGTGCTCAGCTAACCCAGCATCTTCCTCCTACTTTTGTTCTCTGAGGAAACGTTGTCCCAGGCGTGGATTTGAATAGGTTAGATGTCTCAGCCTAGGTTGTTCATCTCAAGTGCATCCCAAGAGAATCTCATCCTGGGATGGGGAAGGGGGGGTCACAAAAGTGGAGGAGAAAGTCATTTTATTTTCTTATGTGCAGTATCTGTTAGTTCCCTGCCTTTCATGGTGAGCACAAGCCATTAACTGCTCATTCTACTTGTAGAATCCATGCAGAGACGTCTGTAGGATCAGTGGCAACATTAGCAGCCTTCCACAGCCAGTTTCCCGGCTTTCCGTATGTACACAGTCCAGATTTCTGTTTCACCATTAGCCATCTCCATGCCCCCCAAGTCTCTCCACCCCCTGTGAGACACGAAATATCCACTGTGCTGCCACAAGGTCATGCCCATTGCCTCCATGGACTCAGTAGCAATCACAGAGCCCTAGAGGGCCTGGGCAGGCCTGGCTGTAACCTGGCCTCATCCAAGATCTACCCCTGTAGCAATACCAAGTGCTATTACATAACCAATGGACAATTTACAATTTTATTTTTATGATTATTTGTTTCTATATTACTGTTAGAAAAAAGTGAAATAAAAATATTTCAAAAGAAGATATCCAGATAGAGACATTTATTTCCTTTTTC
Organism: Dicrostonyx torquatus; assembly: GCA_028555095.1. NCBI lineage: Eukaryota > Metazoa > Chordata > Mammalia > Rodentia > Cricetidae > Dicrostonyx > Dicrostonyx torquatus. The sequence goes on along the minus strand of JAQHUG010000707.1, from coordinate 287,013 downwards.
TTGTCATGATTACAGCATACATAAAACCAGGATCATAATTGGATGAATAAATGGATGGGATGATGGATGGATGGATGGATGATTTGAAAAATTATTTGAAGATGTAGGAGGGAGGAAAAGATTCTCCAGGACCTTCCTCCAAGAAGGGCTACTTGGAGGTGGTTACCATGGAGTTCCATCCTGTGGGCTGTGTGAGCATACCTCATATAGCCATCCTGCCTGCATTTGACCAAAGCAATCTTTTCCCTCCTATAGTGGTCCTTCCAAGTTGATTCTACTATGCAATATTATCACTGTGTTCTGGGGGAGGCTTGAACTTCAGAATGCTTCAGCCCCTCACCTTTAACCCTGCAATTGGTATACAAGAGCACTGTGGAGATGCCCCTGAAAACATACTCTGGAGACATGGATTCTGGCTGCGCAGTTCCAGAGCTGAGGATCTGCTCTCCCTTATGCCCCAGAAGACCAAGGGCGCCAAGGTAGGCTGGGTCTTGAAACAGTCCTGTCTTCATAACCTCAGTAAGGCCGTATCAGAGGCCAAGGTGGGTCAAGAATTCCTTTATGTGGAATACCTCAGCAACTCCAGAAGATTAAGCAGCTGTGGCGAGGCTCTCTCAGAAAGCACACACAGCGTGAAGCCCAGCAGTTCTCAGCCTTCCTCATGCTGCAACCCTTTAATACAGCTCCTCATGTTGTGCTGACCCCAACCATAAAATTATTATCATTACTACTTCATTACTGTAACTTTGCTACTGTTATGAATCATCAAGTTAGTATCTTGTTTTCTGGTAGGCTTAGGTAATCCTTGTGGAAGGACCATTTGCCCTGCCCCCAGGGGTCATGACCCACAGGTTGGGAACTGATAAGGTAACTTGTGGCTATGAGGAAGTACAGGGCACTCAGACGTCCACCACCGAAGTTGAGCGTGTTGGTGCATGTATTTAATCCCAGAGTCCAAGAGGCAGAGTCAGGTGTATCTCTGCGAACTTGAGGCCAATGGGATCTTTTTAGTGAATTCAAGATCAGTCAGAGCTACATAGTGAGACCCTTCCAAAAAAACAAACAAACAAAAAACAAAACAGAAAATCTACCACCACAATGATCATGTGACTCAAAGGACACATAGAAGCTATACACTCTTTCACCCCAATGCCCAAGATGCATGTCCACATAACACAAAGGGAAGCTAAGATGTGCTTTAAGTAAAACAGTAAGTGTAAGGGCAGAAGGCAACAGGAAGGGAGCAGTCCAACAATCACCTTCATGTTGGAACCTGGTAGCTACTCAATCCTCATAGCTGGGTGCCTCTGCTATACCCATCAGACTCAGAAAGCCTGGGAGCTCCTTGAATATCTGCTGGCATTGAGTCCACAGTCCAAAAGAGGCTGATGTTGGTGGCAGCTGGCCACAGCTTCACAGGCTGGGCGTGAGGGCCACAGAGGAGACACAAGGTGGGAGCAGGGAGATCGCTTAGTTGGGTAAGGTGCTGGTTGTGTAAGCTTGAGGGCCTGAGTTTAGACCCCAGAACCCACCTAAGAAGCAGGGCTAGGTTGAGACATGAGGATCTCTGGGGTTTGCTGGCTAGTCTACTGAATTGATAAAGTTCAGGTTCAGTGAGGGGCCCTGCTCAATAAAAAAAGGAAGAAAGAGATTGAGGAAGACAGCAGTGGTAACCTTCAGCCTTCACATGCTTATGTATGTGCAACACACACACACACACACACACACACACACACACACACACACACTGAACCAGTGTGCCCTGTATGGAGAGACAGCTCTAACTAGTAAAATCTCTATATGTACAATTCTCAGAGAAGTTGGTGTTACAGCTGAGTCATGGCCATGAACAGATGGGGCATAAGGCTAGAGACAGAGCGGCAAGGACACAGACCGAAGGAAAGATATGTTCTCTGAGAGGAATGGGGATATGAGGCCAGAATGCCTAGTGGCTGCAGGAGCTAGGGGCAGCTCTCACCAGCCTCTGGGACCTCAGGAGTTCAGGCTTTCTTTGGGTAGTACAGGAAGTGTTTTGAGGTTTTTGAGTGGTAGATGATCCGAGGTTAAACCTTATCACAATCTAAGAGGAAGGCACTTAACCGGTGGTGTGTAGAAAGCAGAGCTAAGGGGATGGGAAACGGCTTAGTCAGCAAAGGGCCTGCTTTGCAAGCTTGAGGGCCGGAGTCTGACTTCCCAGAACCCAACTAAAAAGGCAGGCATGGTAGTCTATGCCTATAACCCCAGCACTAGGGAAGCAGAGACAGGTAGACCCCTGGGGCTCACTGACTATCCAGCCTAGCCTACTTGGCAAGGTCTAGGTCCCAGTGAGAGATCCTGTCTCAGAAAACAGGGATGGCACCTGAGTAACAACATCTCAGGGGACTATGCATAGCCCCCCAACATGCATATACACATGTACATCTGCATACATGTGCATGCACACACAAGCACGTAGAAGCAAGATAGCACAGAAGAGCAATTAGGAGATGGCGATCCAGAGAGGGCAGTAGCTGTGGAAGGTTGGCATAATCTCTGATATGTATTTTGGGGAGCAAGCCGGCTGAACTACACAGGGTGGTGGTGGAACAGAGGCGCTCGCAGGTGCTGGCCAGACTAAGGTACATGATCGTGAGCTCTCAGAAGTGTTGTGGCCCTTCGTTCAATAGAAGCCCAGCTGTGGCTTCAGAAAGCTGGGCCAACCGCCTATGTGTGCTCTGGGGGCTTTTGTCACCAGCCCAACCTGCAGCGTCCAGACCCAGCTTCTCACTGGCTGTCTGGACACTGGGGAATGTGGATCAACTCGAGAACCTTTCCTCCTCCTCCATGAATACAGAGGATTTCCCTCTTGTTCCTTCTCCATATCAGAACCCGGTTGTCTGTGGTTGTGCAGGCTTTGGGGAAAGGCTGAGCTGCACTACCCTGAGGAAAATGGCCATGCTGACAGGCCTGGTTCCCCAGGCCCTATCTGATGGGTGCTGCTCAGATAGAAGGCTACAGATGTAGCTATTGTTTAAATGCTCTGTTCCTAGGCACAAGGCAAATGGCCACAGAGCCTAGCCTACAGGGAAGCCTCGGAGGGGTATAAAGGCACTGGAAGTGGTCACCCCACTTGCTGCAAGGAAGTGTGTGCTACACACGTGATTTCTATCAGTTAGGATGGTAGCAAGACTCCAGGGGCTCTGCCTCTCAAGAGATGTACCTAAGCCGTGTTAGACGGAAGGTCCCACACTTCCTGCTACATCCTGCTTCTTACAGGGATGAAGAGGTCCTCGGGAAGGGACACTCGCCAAGGAAGGTGATGAACATCCAGAGAAAATGAGCAGAAATGTGAGGCCAGGCCCGTGCTCCTTCCAGCTGGACCCCAGCTAGGCCTGAGAGTATCTCACAAAGTCACCCCCTCGCCAAGCCTACACCCCCAAACCTTGCTGGGAAGATTCACTAGGGGCTAGTGGTGGGATACATTCCTCTCTACCTGCCCACCTGGATGGATCAAGCCCTTGGTTGGGAAAATGGGAGCTACTCTGAGACTTCCGGGAAGGGAAAAGGGAGGGAGTTGGAGGGAACTGATGGCTTCTGAAACCATAAGAAGAGCTGGGCAGGGGAGTCAAGAAAGGCCTCCAGAGGAAGTGATCTCTGGAGCTCTCCTCACTGGGTGTGGCCTCGCAGGGATAGCAGGTGATAGTAGGCTTTTCTGATGGGTGAGGCTCATTGGCTTGGGGGGTCCCCTACTGGGTAGTGGAGTTCTCTGAGTTCCCTGGGAGTTACTGCTAGACTCCACCTTGTATCTGTCCTGGGCTGGCTGTGGCCACTGGGAAACAGTGGTTATACCTGGTGTCACAAACTGGCCGTGAGTCTCCCAAGTTCAGATGCTGAAGTACTGAGGACCTCAGAATAGATATATCTGGAAAGGAGGCCCTCATGGGGATAATAGACTAGAATGAAGTCAGAAGTGTGGGTGTCTTATTTTTTAAAAGGTGACTTGGACACAGACACATGGAGGGAAGTCAGGTGAAGACACAGAGATAAGATGGCCTTAGTAAGCCCCAGAGGGAGGCCTCGGGAAGGGCCAGCCTTGCTCACTCTTGGACTTCCGGCTTTCAGAATTGTAACAACAGCAGTTACCATGGGAGCCACCCGCTCTGGGGTATTTGTGCTAACAGCTGTGGTTGATAGCTGTGACTCTCACCTGACACAACCTGGACTCACCTGAGAGCCTCAGCTGAGGAACTGTTTTTATCCCGTTGGTCCGTGGCCATGTCTGTAGGAGTGTCTTCATTGTTAACTGATGTCACCCGGATCACTGTGAGAATTACTACTTCAGCTCTAGGCATGTGGGCAGTGGGAAGTTAACAGGGTAAGCAGACAGCAAGGGCACAATCTCCTCTCTCTGCTCTTGACTGTGATATGGGGTGCTCAGTTGCTCGAGCTCCTGCCTTGACGTCCACGAAATGATAGACTGTGACCCGGAATCATATGAACCCTTCCTCCTCTGAGCTGCTTGCGTTCAGGATGTTTCGTCAGAGCAACAGAACGAACCCAGAACAGCAGATCACCCAAAGCAGGACATCCACTTCTCCTGCCTGGCCTCGCCCCCTCCCTCCCACTCCCGACTGTCCATGGGGAGGTAAGCTGTGCCACTTCTCGGGCCAAACATGACCTCAGAGGGGTGGCAAAGTACATAGGTAACCAAGCCACAGTCGTGAACATCCGAGTGGTTACATATGGGCCCTAAGTCCGGGAGCAGACCAGAATCTTCCATCAGCTGTGGCCCACAAAGGCTCTTGAGTGAGAGGACTTGACATGCACTATGTCAGTCCCTGGCAGGCGGCAGGACAATGTGGTTGAGTGTGGGAAGAAAAGATCGCAACTCCAGCTAGTGTTGTTAACTTCTTCCATGAGATTTCGACGTGGATGACATCGGTTTGGCAGCTCATTAAATGATACATGAATCGGGAGGACACACCAACCTTTTGGTTGAAAGACCAAAATCAAACAAGTATGTAGCCAGCCTTTGTCTGCAGACACGGTGCTGGATTGTGCCTGCTGTGGTCCTTGGCTGTGCTTGATGGCACAGGAGCCAAGACTGTTCTTCCAGGAGATGGCTCAGGCACATTCTATTTGGCCACAGCAGGAGGCGCCTGCATGCCTGTCAGTCTCCCAGGAAAAGGCAGAGTCTCTGCTCTTCTACTCAGAGCTAAGTTCCACAGGGCAGCCCTCACCAGAAGCCCCAGAAAACACAAGCTAGGGAAAAAAGGTGGGCAGGGAAATAATGTTGGGGAGGGGAAGCCGAAGAACAAGAGTCAGAAAATGTAAAAGTCAGGAAGGAAAGAGCCTTCTGATGATGCAAATTGGTCCTAAATCTCAGACCATGAACTAAGCTTTCCTGCCTCCTCTGCCTCCTGTAAACAATGCCCTGGTCAGTTCCAAGATCAGGGCCTACAAACCATAGCTTCCAAGTTTCAGGCTCGAGGAGCAGGAGTGGATAGCAGACCCTGATGTCTAGCAGGAGACCCCCAGACCTATGGGCTCCACCAGTCAGAGAGGCTTCTGCATCACCTATTGTCCCTGTGAGGCCACACCCCAGCTTCAGCCAGAGACGCCCTCAGCCCCTACTCATCCCTTTAACCCAGCCCACAGCAGGTCATCTCCTACCCTTTTCTTCACAGGCCCAATGTGACTCCCAGTAGCGTCTCCCATACTGCAGTCTCCCTGATCACAACTACCCTGATCTCCCCACCGGCTGGTCTCAGGTAGACGAAGCTGAAGCCACCACCATAAAAATGTGCCACACATCCAGGAGACACATCGATTTCTTTTAAGCAAATGAAGTTTCTTGTTTAAAAGATGATGGATACTTTTATTTTTAGAAGACAGTAGATCTCTCTGGGGCTTGGAGTCACAGCATGTAAAACCAAGACACTAAACTGATTCCACTGGTTTTCTGGGACATAGCTGTTATAGCGACGTATGCTGTGAACATCGGTGGATTATAAAGTGGCAGTTGGGGCATAATTCATAATCAGTACCAGACTGAGAACTGATACTCTTGGCCTGTTAACCATCAACCAGTGTGGAGCCAGTAATGAGCCAGAGTCCCCTGGCTTCTTCCCTGAGTTCTTCCCTCTGGCTTCCCACCTCCACATGTTTCTTCCTCAAACAACAGCAGAGAAGGTCTGAAGAAACAAATCTGCCCACAAATGGCTTTCAGACCTCTGGCCTGAAACCCATTGCAATTAAGAAAGCCTAAAGTGCCCTCTGCTGGAGAAACGAGGAATATATTTGTATGTGTATTTTGGCAGTTTGGCAAAACCAATAATAGCTTTCGGTTTCCTGGGCATCTTCCAGTGTCAGAATTTACTGTTTGTTGGAATAACTTACATTTTGGTGCTGTTCCCCATGAATCAAGCATGAAATTTCCAACTGAAGTAATCTGTCAAGATTAAAAATCTACAAATTCTCTCTCTCTCTCTCTCTCTCTCTCTCTCTCTCTCTCTCTCTCGTGTGTAGAGATGGTATCCACTCTAAAAGGATGAATGCAAACTTCTGACTGCTGTCCACCTGCTTGCCTTTCTCCAGCAGCCCAGAACTCTGCTGGAAGTTGCTTACGCCACAAGTTCCTCTGAGGACCTGAGCTCAAATATCCACCCAGACACACACATGTCCTGAAGGACTCTAAGATACGCAGTCATACAAAAAAATTAAACAGCCAAAACTCCATGTAAGCCACCTGAGTGAGGGGTACAGACAACTCCTTGATACCTACCTTAAACTTTTAAGTAGGAAGATTGGCTCTTGTAACCAAATCCCAAGTTCCCAGGCAACCTCGAGATGAGTCAGACAACTGGACAAGGCTGGAGAAAGTGATGGTGATGGTTTTCCCAGCTCATGGTTGAGATGTGTTCAACTTTGGGCACATGTCCCACTCTGCCCCTGGTGGCGTGGGACAGTAGTGCCTGGTGAGCTGATCCAAGTCAACCTGGACGGCAGTCACTTCTGTGTATTTCCTCTTTACGTTCCCAGCCTGTCCCCCAGATGACACTATTCAGGGGTCTTTCTGCACTCCAGTGATCTGCTCAGCTTTCTGAACTCATTCCCATTCCAGCTGCCAGCACAACCCACCTTTGTCGGAACACATCAGCCCTGTGGTAATGATCCTGGTGGGCGTCTTGTCTCTGGACAGACAGACAGACAGACTTGCAGAAGGATGAACTACCTCGAGGACATGGGGCCGCTAACAGATTTGTTTGTAGCAAGTTTGGTGACATCTTTGCCAGCTCATTTAGCCGTGGCTCCTTCAGTTTCAACAGTCAAAACAGTGCAAATGAGGAAAAATGAGCCCCAGCTGGACTGAAGCATGGTGCAGAAACTAAATGGACCCATGATCTACCTCAAAACACATACACAAGAGGAATTCTCTTTTTGGCTTTGGCTTTTAAAAAATATCATTTTATGAGGGAAGGGGCTGGGAGGAGAGGAGAGAGGGAGAGGAAAGTGTGACCAGGCTGGCAAAAAAATTAACTAATTAAAAACTTAAAAAACTATATAAAACCTTGTCTTTTTAACTAATTAATTAATTTTATGTGTAAGAGGGGTTTGTCTACCCATGTATGTCTCTGCACATGCTGTCCATGAAGGCCAGGAGAGGGTATCTAACCCCTAGGACTGGAATTATAAATGGTTGTGAATCACTATGTGGGTACTAGGAATCGAACCCAGGTACCATGGAAGAACAACTTAACCACTAAAGTCATTTCTCCAGCCCCTAATTTTATTTGCTTTTATAAGTGTTTTTCCTGTAGGTATGCATGCACATCATGTGCATATCTGATGGTCCTGGAAGTCAGAAAGGGACATCACATTATCTGGAACTGGCTCTGTGATGGTTGTGAGCATCCATGTTGGCGCAGAGAACTAGCCCTCTGCAAAAGCAGCAAGTGCTTTTACCTGTCGGCCATCACCCCAGCCTCTTGGCTTAAAAAAAAAAAAAGGAAGAAGAAACATTTATTTATTTACTTGTGTGTTGGGGGGGAGACACAGAGAGACACACAGAGAGAATGTGAGTCTGTGTATGTTCACATGTAAAGCAGCGTATGTGGAGAGCAGAGGAGTGCTTGGAAGCATTAGGAGGGCTGAGCAGAAGGCTCAGTGTGTTAAGGTGCCTGACGTCGAGAATTATAACCCAAGTTTGATCCCTAGAAGGATGGAGAGAACCAGTTCCTGTTCTGGTGGAAACTTCACCCCAGGCCCTGCCATCCATGTACCCAAAGAATCTCAAATATTCTGGTGGAAGTTCCACCCCAAGCCCCCTTCCCCATCACTCTCCAAACCCTGACATATCTCAGAAAGCCCGCTAAATGACGACCCCTCCCAAAGAGATGCTCAAAACCACTCCCACAGGGTATTTAAATTGCCCACCAGAAAACAGACATGTGGCTTTCCTGTCTCCTCTCTGGGAGCAGGGGGGGGGGCGGGGTGCTAGAAAATCATCCAGGAGTGTTTCATCCATTAAACCTGTGCTTTTTCTAATTTGGTTTGATTTGGCCTGGTTTGGATTGCTGCATAGGTAGAGAGGCTTATTGGGGTGCAGAAACTTTTCAGTTCCTCTAAGTTGTCTCTGATGCCCCCCATGTGCTCCTTTGCGTGCGGACACACAGAGACACACACAGACACTGTCTCCTCCAAAGAAAGGATGTTGTGAAGATAACAAACACGGTCCAGTAAGAGCAATGTACCTAGCCACCTTCCCTCTGTACTGAGTCGAGGAAAGTTTGCGGATGTCTGTGGTGCAAGATGACACGAAATGCACAAACCCACGGGGAGAGGAGAGATAGGAATCTAAGGTTTGGCTTGCTGGATATGCACTTTTGTTTCATTTTAAAAATGTTTTATTTCTTACTGACGGGCATACCATGGCACACGTGTGGAGGTTAGAGGACAATTTATGGGGTTCTCTCTTCCCAGCATGTGTGTCCTGGGGATTGAACTCAGTCATCCGGCTCTGCAGGAGGTGCATTTACCCTCTGAGCCATCTCTCCAGCCCAGATACTTATTCTTAAAATTCTGGAAAGGTGCACAAAAGACTAAGACTACAGTTTACCTAGAGAGGTGTGGGAAGTGGGAGATGGATGTATGATAATATTCCCAGCATTTTCTCTTATCTCTTTCGCTCTCCTACCAACACCCCCTCCGTCCCTATCAGTCCATTTCCCAGATTCACGACTTTTGGGTTAGCTTTACTGACTCTTTTAGCTTAAACAGGGTCATTTAGTACATACTGGATTAGAACTATCTATTGGGTCTGATAGAATCACCAATATTTACACAACTAAAAGCTTTTCTGAATCCATTGGTACAGTGACATTTTTGCTCATGAGTTTCAACCATCCTCACTTCCCATTTCTCTCTCCTGTTCTCCCACCCTGCCTCCTGCTCCCTTCCCTTCCTCTTCACAAATAATCTTCCTTCTCTTTCCATGTCATTGTGTGTGCACATGTGTGTAGATAGATGATAGTTGGATGGATAGATAGGTAGGTAGGTAGGTGATACATAGATAATAGTTGAATTATAGATAGATGATAATTGGATATATTGATAGATTCTGTTAGGTGAATGACAGAAAAGTAGGCACACTGGGTTTGAGGCCTTTCTTTGTGCTTCCTAGCTTTAAGTTCCATGGGGACTAGTTAATCCACCTCCTTCTTAGTGTGTTCATATATAAATAAGAACACCCTGCTCACAGGATGAATTGAGATTAAAGCAGATAATGCATGTGTGCTGACTTCTGCAAGTGTGCTGGCCTGCACAGAAGGCAGGTATAGTTCCCTTCCCGGGACTACTCAGCACTTAAGACTTCCAGAACAAGCACAGCCTGTCCCTTTCATCTGCAGTAGGGGGGGTATAATCTGTGTGTCACTTAAGTCATATCTAGATGAATTCAAATATGTAACTCATTTGGCATAGAGAATGGCAAAGAAAAATGTCTAAATGTTCAGTTCAGACACAGAATTTTTCACCTTGAATATTTCCTTGGCAGGACCCGAGGACACACAAACACAGGTTCCACTTTCATTAAGCTACACATTCATGTGTGTGCGTGTGTTTGTGTTGATGAGGCTCTTTTCAGTTTATTTTTAGAAATTAGGCACTCCTGCAGCCTGCCTTCAGCAACTCAGCACCAGCCAGCTACATCATCACCAATAGCCAAAAGTCCTTTAAAAGGTCCCCTCCATCACACATACTCTCTCACTGTTTCTCTGTCAAACTCCTACAAGGATACAATCCTCAGTGCTAGCAGAAAACAGGCCATCATTCTTACTTGCATCAGAAAATGCTGGGAGCACAAACATCCTTGCACTCACAGATATGCACTAGGGAAACCAGGAATGCTAAACATGCAGGGTTGTCTCTTCAATGGAAGAGATGTATAACCTATTTTCTGCCCAGAACATTGGGAATGGAGGTAGCTAATAGCCTAGGTGATCTCTATGTTGTCTGTAGGACCAGACCACACCTGGCTCCCACCAAACTCCCATAAACAGGACTGAAGATAGTTAATAGTCTAGGTGAGCTCTATGCTATATGACCTGCATGTATGACCAAGCCCACACCAGATCCTCCCGTAGGCCCTTAAGATGACACATGTAGTCATTCTACAGAACCCATCTTTACGGAAGAAGGGCTATGTACTTTGAGAAGAGTTTCAGTGTAATCATGCATTAAGCTTTATTATGCACACAGGATTGTGCTACACAAGGAAATTTTCCCCAAACTGTACTGCACTTAAATATGCCTAAGATAAACTGCCCAGGGTCAGACTCTAGAAGTTTGAACCAAAAACAAGGTACTGAGTCCCATTGAACCAGATTTCCTTCTTGCTTCATGCAAATTGTCACTCCGCTGGCCATGGCATTTGCAGAGAGCCTCCACAGGCAAAGTAGTCCAAAGAGTGGACATGCTGGTGTGGTGGCACACACCTTTAATTATAGCACTTGGGGGGCAGAGAAAGGTGAAGCTCTGGAGGCAGAGAAAGGTGGATCTCTGTGAATTAGAGGCCAGCCTGGTCTATAGAACATGGTTCAGGCCAGTCAGAGCTATTATGTCTAAAAAAAAAAAAAAAGAGTGGTGGTGTTGTGGGGTATTTATACACATTGTGAAGGTATATTGCTGTAATAAAGAGCTGAACAGCCAATAGTTAGGCAGGATATACACACAGGATTTCTAGGGAGAAAAAGGAAGAGGAAGAAGGATCTGGGCATGCAGGAAAAACCAGGAGACATGGAGAGAAAACAGGAGGTGCAGATGAAAGAAAGGTAATGCCACATGATAGAACATAATTAATTTAAATGGGTCAATTTAAGTTACAAGAACCAGTTAAGAACAAGCCCAAGCTACAGGTCCAGTTTTCATAATTAATAAGAAGTCTCTGTGTTTTTATTTGTGAGCTAGCGGCTCAAAGAAAAGTCTGACTACATATGACACCTAACATGGGGCACATATTTCCACATAGGGCCTGAGAAAGTGGTCCCTTGGGTAGGCTCAGGGTACAGATGGGCAGCTCTTTTAAGAGGTCCTGCTATCAAGCACTTAGATTGGGTTTATGAATGGTGGGCAGCATGGTACTCAGTGGTGGGAGACTAGGTGGTAGCATCTACCAAAGCTTGGGTGGATAGACTGGCCCCAGGCCCAGGCCACAGCTATGAGGCTCAGCTCACACCTATTCAAAGGGGGTGTAACCAGCCCCCAGGCTATATTCTAGTGGCAGAGGGCCACTTGGCAGTTTAAGATTTGGTTCACTTGTCAATGCTATAAGTAGACAGCTGCTGTGGGACAATGGTCTGTACCCTGTCACTTATATTTTAAATAAATGCTGATTGGCCAGGAGCCAGGCAAGAAGTATAGGCAGGACAACCAGACAGGAAGTAGAGGCAAGCAATGAGAATGCTGGGAAGAGGAAAGTGCAGTCTGCCATCATGACCCAGCCTCAGAAGAAGCAAGATGTGATTGCCTTGCCAGAAAATGTACCGAGCCATAAGGCTAACATAGACAAGAATAATGGGCTAATATAAGTTATAAGAGTTAATAAGAAGCCTGAGATAATGGGCCAATCAATTTATAACTGTGATTTGTTTACTTGATGACTGAGGGAACCAGGTGGGACAGAAACCTCAGCCAACAGACAGCTGCAGGCACTTAGCAAAGCAGTCTAGACCAAGAAACCTTTAAACAGATACAGTAAAAAAAATGGATATAGATAGTCTTAAAAATAGTTTAAAAATAAAGTGTTTAAAAAGAAAATAATATAAAAATAAACTGTGAAAACATGAAAAATACACAGGGTATCTGGAGCCAATATAATACTTTGTTGACTTTGAATTTTTAAATGTTATTATAAAAAACAATAGCTGCTGGGATACATTGGATTATGAAAACTGCTAAATTAAACTAACCCTTATATTTAAAAAAATGTCTTTACCTTAAAATAGAAGTCAAAAAAATATGTTGCATTGGGAGAGAGGTTATGCCTTTGTTTCCACAGGAAACAAAAAGTTATGGTTCTATTCAAAGTTAATGAAGATCAGATTCTATTGGTGGAGACCTCCTAAAAATTTTAACTACAGACATTAAAAAAAGAAAGACTACAGGAAAGGTGGTATATGTGCTGATCCCTTTACATGGGAACAGCTCTGAGACTGGATGAGACATGATAAATCTTGCTGGCTACAGAGTCCTCATGACTTATTATTACATGCCATCCTTTCATAAGGCATGGATAGAAATTTTGTTTTATAGTCCAAATTGACTTATAAAGTTGACAGAAGCCTTTTACCTGCTCAAACATAGAACAAAAAACATCTTTATCTGACTTGTACACAACACATATGCCATACTTATGCTAATGCAGATGTATGTTTTCTTTAAAGTTTATGTGTTTTCAGGAGAAAGAACCAGACACCAATAAAGACATGTAGCCTAGGTGATCCAGGCTCTCAGAATGCTTCAGTTACAGTTTCCTCAAAATTCTGCATCCAGAACAACTTCAAAGCTGCCTGCTGAGATGGCCTATCCTCACAGACTATTTCAGCTAGACCACAGATAATCTCTACAGTTTCCCTCACACAGAGACTAAACAAAAATAATAATACAGCTAGTTCTCCCAGGACTTGACTATTATTCCAATTTTCTCAGGTTTCTTGAAAGATGCCATTGCACCCAGAGAATAGAAAGAAGTCTAGAAAACAAGATGTTCACATTCCTAAGAAGTGGGGTTGGTGGTTTTTGGTCATTTGGTGGGGTATGAATGTTTGTCATAATTTAGGGAGGTTGGTTATAGGTTGTTACTGGTCATGGTAAGAAAGAAAACTAAGCAATGGAGGTTGGATTCAAGGATCTTTTTCTGAAAATAAAAAGAGTACTATAGGAATAAAAGGATAAAAGGGTAGATTATTGTATCTACTTTTTACTAAAAAGCAACTATTAATTTGAAATATTTTACATTGGTATGGAATTTTTGTATATTGACACAATTTAAGGTTATTTTTGTTAGAACATACTCTAAATATGTTTCTCCTCTTGTTTAGGATATTTCTGTATATTGATACAAATTTAAGGTTAGTTTTGTTATACTGTCTATATGTTTCTATTCTTGTTTAAGGTATTGTACCTATGTAGCTCATTTAAAAGTGTAACATAAATTTCTATTCCTTGAAAGCTATTATTATAAACTATTTCAGATAATTAAGAAGCACAGGTTAGTAGTTAGTTGTCTATAACAAATTTGTAGTCAAATTAGATATGTTTCCAAGGTCATACTGAAATATATTTTAGATAGACAGGTTGTCTTCAAACACTTCAGAGACCTACAGAATATGACATTTAAGATGTTTTAATAACAGAAGACTTCTCATGACAGTGAGTCATGTCTGTTCCTGGCATCACCAATCAACTCAAATTTGGTGTTTGCTTTTATTGTGGCAAAGTTAACCACTGGGCAAGAAACTGCCCTGCTTCAATTGTGTATGCTGTCCAAACTGAGCAAGCAGGACACAAAAGAAATCAACTGTTAAACATTGCCAAGACAAGGTAAAACAGTCCTTCAAAATTATTGCTTTGCCAAAAAGTCTGTCATGTATTCTAGGCCTGTAGACTGAAGATGTATGCCCCAAGGTTACAGAGGAACCTTGGGTGACTATCCAGGCAGTCAGATATCTCTGTTGTTTTTATAGTTTTGGAAGTTGCTTGCTCTGCACTTCTGTTTACTTAGGTAATATTTTATACTTCTTGGATCACTGGTGGGGATTGAAGAGTAGATAATATACAGTTTTTCTAGTTACCAAATTTAGAAAAAAACATGAGAGATATAAAGTTTATAAGGTTGAGAAACATAAAAGCTTAAATTGTTTATGTAAGAAGATGTTTTAGGTCTAAAAAATATTTTTAGGATGGTAATGAAATTTATGATAGAAAATTATTTAGGTATACAACTTTAGACTCACTAAAACAGGATAGATAATAAAGTACTTTCTCTGAATTTGCCAAATACATATGGACTAAACATTGTGAATGTAATTCTTACTTGATATTTATTCTTATTATATAAAGTGTTACTATGTTAGAGTTAAAAACCTTTCTTTTTATTTAGACAAAAGGGGGAAGTGTTATGGGTTATTTGTATACAGTGTGAAAGTGTATTGCTGTGATTGACATAATAAAAAGATGAGCATCCAATAGCTAGGCACGAGGTATGGGTGGGATTTCTAGGGAGAAGAATGTAAGCACACAGGAGATGCCAGGAACACAGAGAGAAAACAGGAGGTGCAAGATTAAAGAGAGGTAACACCACATGATAGACATAACTTAATATAAATAGATTAAGTTTTAAGAGCTAGTTAGGAACAACCCTAAGCTATAGGCTGAGTTTCATAATTAATAAGAAGTCTCCGTGTCGTATAGACCTAAACAGAGAACTCTCAACAAAGGAATCTAAAATGGCTGAAAGACACTTAAGGAAATGTTCAACATCCTTAGTTATCAGAGAAATGCAAATCAAAACAACTTTGAGATTCCATCTGATACCTGTAAGAATGGCCAAGATC